>JASPKZ010008847.1:0-60440 GCA_030220185.1 Diploptera punctata | reverse complement strand
TCCTCTTCATTCTCTCCTGTTCACTCTCTTTCTCTCTCTCTCTATCTTTCTCGCTCCTCTTCTCTCCTCTCTTCTCTCATTTTTCTCTCTTTCCCTCTCTTCTCTCTCTTTTCTCTCCCTCTTCTCCCTCTTTATCTCTTTTTCTCTCTTTTTCTCTCCCTCTTTCTCTCTCTCTCTTTTTCTCTCTCTTTCTCTCCCTTTCTCTCTTTCTTTCTTTTCTCTCTCTTTCTCTCTCTTTCTATCTCTCTCTTTCTCTCTCGTGGGAATGAAATATCAATAACTGCAAACAAATTTTCAGAGATTTGCATTGAATATGGATTGTGCTCGGGAAGTCTATAATCCTATATATTATTGCCAGGGATCGATTCCGCGGTCGAGACATGTTTTCTGGATGATGTCTTTTTCAGGATTTTTCTCACCTGTAAGACGAATTTCAGGAAAATGTACAGTCCCCGAACATCATCTTGCTATCATATTAATTGTCATAAAAGACAACTTGGTGGCATTGGACAAAAACAAATACCTTTTACCCATATTCATGACTTATTGTAACACATCTAGACATTTCTGGCATGGGCGGAATTGTAATCCATTTCTTTGGTTGGGGCACCTAGAAGGCGGAGTTACTTTACCCCGATTATATGATAGGTGATAAGTGATAATGAAGCGCCAGGAGAGTTCTTAACCTAAACGTAACCTAAATTCCAGACCATGGGCAACCATAGGAATAATTCCCTTCAAGGAAAACTTCCTATGGTCTGAACAGAAATCGAATCCTACTGAACCCGGGACCTCATGAACTGTAATCAGATACTCTGACCACTTAGCCCATGAGGCTGGTTGATTGGTTTCGTTATAAAAACATTACATAAGTAGTATATTTTATTTAAATCCATAATTGAGAACAAACTTGTGCCTGTAGCTATTTATATTTTTTCCCCCTAAGTGTCCAAAAATAGTATATTACGCTGCAAGGTTGGAAAGTTGGTTTTTACAGAATCTGCAGGTAAAAAATGATTAAAAACCAGCGATATCGTTCGGTTTGTAATTTTCCTGAGCATTCTATAAAACACTTCAGAAACGTGCGTTTTTGCTTTTATTTTTTTGCGCAAGTTTGTGGTTTTCAAAATCGTAAATAATAGTAAAATAATACATATTTGTTGGATAATATTTGCGTTTCATTATAAACAATTGAGTAACGTTAATCAGTAGTGGGACAATTGTATAACTGCTAGGCTTTTCACGGCCGGCCAAGTCTGTATTTCCATTATTAGGTTCGGCTTCCGTGCATATAGGCCGTGGTCCAGTCTTTCTTCTACTCGACTTTCGCGTCTACTGCTGCGGTAGACATCTTCAGGAGATTACTGCGTGCTCTCTGTGAACTCCTCAACAGTCGGCTGCAGACTGGCTGGTCGATAAACATAGGAAGATAAACAAAATCTGGATCCCGGCACTGCACAATACGACAACGAAGCCTATGACTTCTGCTAGCGACAGCCTGGACAAAACAGCACGCAACACGGACCGCGCAGAAAACCGCCTCTCCACCAGGGGCGTGCCTATAAATAGGGAGGGAGTTTCCAACGACCAGCCAGTCTGCAGCCGACTGTTGAGGAGTTCACAGAGAGCACGCAGTATCTCCTGAAGATGTCTACCGCAGCAGTAGACGAAACGTCGAGTAGAAGAACGACTGGACCACGGCCTATATGCCCGGAAGACGAACCTAATAGGGATCAGTGTGGGCAATCTTTATTAGTTGAAACAACAGGTGGCCTTGAGAACAATTATTGATAGCATGGCCGCAAGTACGTATTTATTGTTTTATATTGTTTCAAATAAAGTTCAGTTCATTTAAAATGCAGTGATTTGTTTCGTATAATGTATATTAACACTACCTTTTGGATATTTTCTGCATATACATTGTACGTAGTATGGGCTACATATAGGGCAGTGGTTTTACTTCCCGCACGTGGGTGTAATATAATATTACAGTGTAGTTATTTAGGTAGGCAACCCCAAAATGTAGGAAGTTAAACTTTCAATAATGGTCGCCATTGCTGTAAGTACGACAGAGCCCACTATCCCCCCAAAAATTATTTTGAACTGTTCGTTGGCTCATTTGTTGATGTAAAGAGGGCAGGTAGCTGAAATAACGATGAATAATGAAATGTTCGATGTAAAGGTAAACCTAGAGTCAAGTTAATTTACGTACTTCTCAATTGTAAGTTTAGGTTAAATGATGGGAAGACACAGAACGGAAGAGCTAAAATCATGAAAACACTGTTCTTTATAATTTTGTAACTCATGAAATTTGTCTGAATCCAATAGTAGACTCTAATTCGTTTGGCTAAAATTTGCGAGAAATTTGTAGACAGAGACAGCTGTGCTCACCTCTCTCACTCGCACCAGTGTTGTCGGGTTTTCTTCACCAGATGTTAATAGGGTCATGGGGAAGACGAAAATGACAACAGTCAGTACCAGGGCGAAAGCGGTCAAGGGTCTACCCTACCCTTACATCTCCATTGTTTGCCAAGTTAATACAGATATACAATGGTAGTGTACATCCAAATATAACACTGGTCAACACGATTTTTGTCTCATGAGTACCAATAGTTGCACTTAATGCAGTTTTTTATCGTGTTTTCAAATATGTATTCGGAATTTCTCCATCACCACAGTTTTTTATTTCAATTTCAGTTAATGGACTTAAATAATTATTTTTTTAATAAACGTTTTTTCATCCATTTGTCCATTGTAAAATAAAACCAAATGAGCTAACTCAGGAGATTTCAGCTATGGGAAAAGAGATATCAAGGCAAATGGAATCTTAATATGCTGGCCGATTATTGTTGGACCATCAAGAGGGATGCTCCACAGGCGAATTATAGCAGTAAATCGTCATTTCTTACTTTCTAGGTGAGTCCGAATGTTCGAATATTGTGTAGTTACGAATGTAGATTTTTTTTTTTTTGCAAATGCCCCAGGTTGTCTTTCGACATTCCTGGTGTTCTCTTCTGGCATGGCATACGTGTAACCCACTTGTGAGGTTGGGGCGCCTGGAAGGCGGGGTTACGTTGCCTCGATGATATGATGGGTGATAATGATGATAGTGGGTGCGTCAGGAGAGTCCCTAATCCTAAGCTTAATCTAAGATGAATATGTATGATGATGATTGCGATGACCATATGATTTCGGGGACCGTTTGGGCCTTATAAGTTTTCCTGATATTTGTCTTACAGATGAGAAAAAACCCCGATAAAAACCTCACCCAGAAAAACTGTCCCGACCGGGGATCGAACCCGGGCCCGCTGCGTGACAAGGCAGCAAGCTACCTCGAGACCACAGCCGTGGAGTTGTAGAAAATATTAAAATGTTTGAAATTATAAATTCCTGTCTCTCGGAAACCTTGCGTGATGGAGAAAAACGGATATTATATTTGAATTCAAGAGAAAAGATACTATCAGAATAACATGTTTTTCTTTCTGAGTCAAATAAAAAGTTTCTTTTTTGTTGCTCGGTGTAATTTACTCAGAATTTTGTATTTAAAGATAAATCATTACCCCACCTAACATCTCAATTGTAGAGTTCTACAGAGAGTATATATTTTACATTAGGATCATTAATCTTTGAAACAGCAGTGTAACCTGAACAGTTTTCTGTTTGACAACTTTGTAGAAGAAGTGAAACGAAACATGGTCTCATGAATGAAAGGGAAACGAATGGAAATTATAATTTTATGAAACTTTGAGAAGTCTGCTAACAACCTTCAGAGAAACACACATGTTCTAATAAAGCTGCAACATTTATACAAGAATTTTCTTAGTTTCAAATTCTTCCCTCCATAATGGCATTAAAAAGTCAGTTCGTAATTGTCTGTTGAATAAATGTATTATCTTTACTCTAGAGAATGAATTCTTCTTTCAAAGTTTACAATTGTCAGGATCAAAGGTAAAAGAGTTTGACAGTAAGGCACTTTTTCTTCTTCTTCTTCTTCTTCTTCTTCTTCCTTTCATGTGATAGACCTAGTGGTCTGTTACGGTCTCAATCCAACGTTTGAAGGGTCTGCCCAAAGATCTCTTGCCTGGTGGCTGGTAATTTAAGATTTGACGTGGTATTCTTGTCCTGCTCATTCTTCGTACGTGAGATTTCCAGTTGTTTCTGTATTTTTGTACATATTCCATGACTGATTCTGTTTGTAATTCTTTGAGAATGTCAGAATTCCTTTTATGGTCTGTCCTTGAATAGCCCGCAGTACGTCTCATAAATTTCATTTCTGCCGCAGTTAGTCTTTGTTCATCTACACTGCGAATTGTCCAGGCCTCACTGCCGTAACATAATATGGGTCTGGCCAGTGTTTTATAAATTCTAGTTCGTGTGTGTTGCTGTACTGTGTTTGGCTTGAAAATATTATTTATAATTCCTGTTACTCTGTTAAATTTTATAATTTTTTGACTAAAATCTTTTTCTTCTTCGTATGTAACTTGGTATCCGAGATAGTTAAATGTGTTGGTTTGTTCTAATATTTTATTATTAATAACAATTTTACTGCGAACTGGGTCTTTTCCTAGGAAAGCCATGACTTTAGATTTTTCTGTTGAGATTTCCATGTTGTAGTTTATTGCCGTTTGGTGAAAAGAGTGGACTGAATGTTGTAGGTCATCTTCTGAATTTGCTATAAACACAATGTCATCTGCAAATAATAGGGTGTCTAAATTATGTAATCTATTAAGTGGTATACTGCCATGTGGTTGTAGTCTCCATTCTTTAATAATTGAGTTCATGTATATTATGAAGAGCACTTTTTAAACTAACTATTTATACACAGGATAACTCCTAACTGTAAAACTAATGTCAAGACACTTTAGTCTAATTCCTGTTCTCCACCCATATAATTTGTTCTATTAAAATTGCAGGCAGCATTTTTTTACACGATAGTGCGTTCTGTCCTACTTACAGCAATGGAGACCATGATTGAAAGTTCAATTTCCAACATTTACAGGGTTGCCAAGCTATAAATTACTAATCAACTATACAGTAATATTACAAATTATCTACCTAGTGCGGGAAGTAAAACCACTGCCTTTTATATGTAGGCTACTACAAACACTGAATATACAATAATATAGGGGGCACGCCGTAGCGTAGTGGTTAAGGCACTGAGCTACAAGCCGGAGGGTCGAGGGTTCAAGTCCCGTTGGGGTCAGGATTTTTAAACTGACCCAAACCATCTGGCGGCACTATGGCCCTGGGGTCGACTCAGCCTCTAACGGAAATGAGTACCAGACGCCTGTTCTGCGGGTAAAGGCGGCCGTCACGCAGGGCTGACAACCCGGCTGACATCAAGTGCCGATTGTCTAGAAAAAGTGGGAGCCTTAACCTCCTACTACCCCAAGGGTCTCCTGAGGCCTGTTGTGGGATCACTTTACTTTATATCCATAATATAGTTTTTATATAGGCCTACGTTATACGATACAAATCACTGCGTTTTAAATGAACTGAACTTTATTTGAAACAATACATCCATAGTAATTCTGCCCGAGGGCAGGTCTTTCACTGAAATCATAGCATGCAGCTATGCTTGCAGCTTTACTAGGGAATTGTATGTGTGGTAGCTTCCCGTTGCTTTCCACACCGGTGAAGGATGATGATAATGATAATAATGATGATGATGATGGCCATATGATTTCGGGGACCGTTTGGGCCTTAAAGATTTCCTGACATTTGTTTTACAGGTGAGGAAAAACCCCGATAAAAACCTCACCTAGAAAAACTGCCCTGACCGGGGATCGAACCCGGGCCCGCTGCGTGATAAGGCAGCACGCTACCTCGAGACCACAGCGGTGGACATTTGAAACAATATAAAGCAATAAATTCGTACTTGCCGCCATTTTATACCTGATTGATGTCACGGCCTGCTGCAGTCTCAACTAAATTATTTTCGTCATTTACCGTATAAAGATTGGCCAGACTTTTAACGTTAGTCAGTTGTTTATAATCAATGCAAATATTTCCAACAAAGATATTATTTTAGTATTATTTATTATTTTGAAATCACCATCTTGCAAAAATAATGTACAACGCACGTTTGTGAAGTGTTTTAGAGAATCTCGGAAATTAAAAACCTTACTATCGCTCGGTTTTTAAGCATTTCCTCGCTTCTGCAAAAATCACTATTAATGACACCTTTAACATCTGAGATCATTGTTGTCGTGATTCAAATCTAGTCGTGAAAATTTCCACAACTTTATGTAAAATTGTAGCCTTTCACGGCAGGTATTCATGTATTTTATGTCTTTCGGGCTAAATGGCCGTGGTATGGTTTTATTAAAACTCGACGTTTCGTCTACTACTGCGGTAGACATCCTCAGGAGATTCTGGGTGTTCTTTGACTTCTTAACTCTCCTGCAGCCGACATTCGAAGAGTTAAGAAGTCAAAGAACACCCAGAATCTCCTGAGGATGTCTACCGCAGTAGTATACGAAACGTCGAGTTTTAATAAAACCAGACCACGGCCATTTAGCCCGAAAGACATATTCCACAACTTTAATTCAAAGGAATTTTTCAGACTTAAGTTGTCCAGCACGGGCACCAAGGCTTTGATTGTTTCTAGAAAGAAATCATACTTAAGTTTTCTGCGCCTTTTAACTCCATCCATCCCACTTAGGATTTTGCCCGCGGAAGGCAAAACTCGAACAGTAGACGGTCGATTGGCTTGAAATTTTGTACAATCAGGTTTTCAGCTACGGCGAGAATTTAGTCCCTATTATTAAGTATGATTTGAGGAAGGTAAATTATACAAAGGATAATTGGTAAACATTACTTAAGACAGGGTTGTATGAATACCTTATGTCCGCGCGGCAAATGACTAACGGGTTCGATAATCCCAATGAGTTAGTTAATTAGTTAGGTAATTATATAAAACAAAACCTATTATGTAAAAAAATTAAGACATTTTCATCAACGAAGTTATTTGCATGCAAAGAATGCAGTGTAGATTTCATTCACATAAGGAAAAGTACAGATTGCATTAAATAAAACCCCGGACAAAATCTTCGAAGAAACAATCTTTTGCTGACGAGCAGAAGAAATTTAAGGAGACACGTGGTTAGCACAAAGCAGTCCCAGAACGTTAATTTCAAATTTTTAAAGTATTTTACTACTTATCAAGTACTTATTCCTTTGTCATCATGAGACCAAGTGGCTCCTTTTCCAGACACTGTGTTCGAAAGAAAAAGATCCCCGCAGAGGGCTGGGAATCAAACTCGTGACCCTAAGTTTCTAGACAGGTATGCTAACCACATAGATAATCCCAGATTACATAAATAATGATTAACTAATCTTTCCAAAGGAGGTCAATCTGTCGGACTGTTGATTAGTGTTTCAATTGCTGACATTTCTGCTGAGATTATTTGATGTTCCATCCTTATTTTATGCATTATAAAATTTAAGGGCACGCCGTAGCGTATTGGTTAAGGCACTGAGCTACAAGCCGGAGGGTCGGGGGTTCAAGTCCCGTTGGGGTCAGGATTTTTAAACTGACCCAAACCCTCTGACGGCACTATGGCCCTGGGGTCGACTCAGCCTCTAACGGAAATGAGTACCAGACGCTTGTTCTGGGGGTAAAGGTGGCCGTCGCGCAAGGCTGACAACCTGGCTGACATAAAGTGCCGATTGTCTAGAAAAAGTGGGAGCCTTAACCTCCTACTACCCCAAGGGCCTCCTGAGGCCTGTTGTGGGATCACTTTACTTTACTTTACTTATAAAATTTAAACAGGCATAATAATAATAATAATAATAATAATAATAATAACAATAATAATAATAAACACAATAATAATAAATATAATAATAGCAATAATTTACTTAAACTCGCAGAGTTGGAGATTCAATTTTGTGGGATGTCCAGCAGGCACTGGTGAAATCACGTGATCAAATTGTGATTGGAGAATAGGGTATGAAAGCTAGAGGATAAGTAGCTTAGTGTAGAAGTAGGTCTATGCATCATTTTGATTAGTATATTAACAAATATATTAAAACAGAATATATGGCAATCGGAGGAAATTCAGAAGACCTTCAAATAATTAATATGATAATTAAACGTGTTGAATAATTTAAATATCTTGGATCTATGATAGATAAATCTGGTCTTGTGACAAATATGTTATTAACAGAGCAAATTGTGCAAGGAAGGCGATTAGATCCCTGAATGGTATTTTATAGAATAGAAATTTGACCAGAAAAACAAGAAAAGAGATTATACAAACAATAATAGAAAGTATACGTATATATGGGTCAAAAAGCTGGACAATTAATGAAAGGATGCAGAAAAGAATCTTGGTGACAGAAATGGATGGATTACGGAGAAGTATGAGAATATCCAGGCTACAACGTATTCGAAATACATATGTTAGACAAGAAATGGATGCACAAGAAACTGTTAACGATAGGATAACAAAGAGAGCTCTACAGTGGTATGGATATGTACAACGGATGTCAGAAGACCAGTGGCCTAAACAGGTGTTGGATTGCATGGCACCAGGCAGAAGGAAGAGGGGGAGAAGTAGAAGAACATGATATGAGGGAATATATGATGCCATGATGAAGAGGGGTATGGAAGATGGACAATGGGAAGATAGAAATCTCTGGAAAGCAGGAATGAAGAGCAAACTGTTGTAAAGTGGAAAGCCTGTATGAAGTAAGTATATTAACAAATATTTTTCTACGATCATGGAATGAGCGCAGCAAAGTTCGAGGAAGGATGAAGAAATGTGATCATATTTACAAATATTGAATATATATCTGATACTATTTAATGAATACATTGCAGTATACGTGCTAATCCATCGTTAAAGTCTGTCAACAGATATCATAATAAACAACAAGTGACATCTCGAGAATTTGCACTAGAATTGTTTCGATTTTTTAAAATATGTTTAAGGATTACGTTCAATCATTCATAGTGTTCTGCAGGTCTTTCACTGCAAACTCAGCATTCTACACTCTTTCCTTAACTCAGCTTTTTTTATCTGCATACAAACCATTACTTTTAATATTGTCTATCATCTGTTGTCTTTTTCTGCCTCTAACTTTCTTTCCGTTGACCATTCCTTCTAGAGCATCCTTCAGCAGGCAGTTTCTTCTTAGCCAGTGGCCAATCCAATTTCTTTTCCTCATCTTTATAAGTTCCAGCATTGTTCTTCTTTCACCGACTCTGTCTTGTACATCTTTATTTCTTACTTTGTCTGTCCATTACGTTGTTGGAAATATATGTTTTAACATTTGATCTATTTGGAAGTTCCAAAGTTCCTTAGAGAGGAACTAAAAGTACAGCCGCTTTTTCAACAAATAGAAGAACACAGGAACAATTGGATAGAACATCTGCAAAGAATGACAGAGGATAGGATACCAAAGATGGCACTGATGTATAATCCTGGAGGACGAAGATACGTAGGAACTCCAAGAAAGCGCTGGGCTGAACAGATGTGAGATCAGAACAGACGAAGACCTAATCCATGAAGGATGATGATGATGATGATGATGATGGAAGTTCCAAGTGTCATGACAAAAATCTAAATTTTATATAGCGATGAATTATAGAATTTTGATATTTTATAAATGTCGAAACGCCACTGATGCAAGTGAAATGAAGTGAATAAATGAATCCCATCTCTGGGGAACGAGATTTGAAGAAGAAAGAAGATATGGGTCGATATATTGAGCAAATAAGTCCGTAGACGATCCGATGTTTGCCATCAGAGCGACTTGCTTGAATATAACGAGCTCTACCTGTGTGCAGATCACTTCATACCCCCAGCGGGTTTCAGTTTAAAAAAACAAAATGCATTTCACATTATTCACTTCACTCCTGAATTAAAACACTGGGTAAACTCACGTATCTGACAAATACTCCATCTATGAAACAAATACTAACTCAATTTCCAAACTGTGCACTTTCTTCTTCCAAGGGAACTGTCACCCGTTGCATGCAGAAACCTGCCTTGCATTTTTTTTTTCAGAGAAGCGTTGTGATGTTCGAAGGCCATGTCCAAAAACAAAAACTGCATTTTTAACTGCAAAACACTAAAATTCAGCGCGAAATCTCTCACTTAAACTAAAGGGAAGTAATATAACTCCTGTATTGGCAGACTGGAACAATCTCATACCGTCTGTCGAGCCGCTCCCGCCTCATTCCACTCTGTGCTTAACTCGTGGAGGGATGTACATCTGCTCCGTACAGGGGGTTGCAATTGCTGGATTCGTTCTTCGATTTCTGTGCCTTGCATTTTAAAACGATATATATATCTTCTTCTTCTTAACTTCACGGGCTAGGCAAAATGCCTGTTCCGCCTCACAGTTGTTCTGTCTATCTTTTCACTGTCCTTCCTACATTCCTTGAACCTCTTGGCTTGTAGTTAAATTCTGCTTTTGGTAATCTTGTTACGTTCATTCTTTCTACGTGTCTAAACCATTTTTCTCTACATTCTTTGATTTTATCATTTAATGGATACATATTTAACTTCATTCTTTAACCGATCCATTCTTGTGCAGCTTTTTGTTCTTCTAAGGAAGTTCATTTCTACACTTTGTATTCTAGTTTGTAATTTTTTGGTCATTACCTAAGTTTCGCTCCCATAAAGTAATGCAGAACTGCCAATGTTTTATAAAACTTCAATCTAGTATCTCTTCTTGTTTTGTTCTTTAATATTTTATGTATAGGTCTACATATCACTTGAAATCTTGACAGTTTCACATTTACGTCTGTTTCAGTTTTTGTGTTTATAGTAAAATTACAACCCAAATAATTAAAATTTGTTACTTGTTCCAGTGGTTTGTTGTCTATTATGATTTTTGATCTTATATGTTCACTTCCACAAAATGCCATTATTTTCGTTTTTTCCCTTCAATATTTTATAATTATATTCTTGGCATAACTGATTTAATTGACATACATATATATATATATATATATATATATATATATATATATATTTTGACTCGGCGTTCCTTCTGTGGGAGAAGTTTCAAGGTAGGTTTTGGCATGCAATTATTGACAGTTCCCTTGTTAGGAAGAAAGAAAAACAATTATTTTGTTACTGTTTGAACTTACTATTTTTTCAAAACCTATATCACAACGATGAGATACAGGTACCCAGTTATACAGATTCATTTTTTTCTTGGAAATATTTGCCGTTCTAAGAAGTTTTCTTAACATTTGTTCGTTCGTTTGTTTAATAGGTTTAATGTTGCTTCATATCCGCTATGAAGTAATCGCATTGCCAAAAGTTGAACTCGTAAAAAACTTGAGAATTTTTCTAGCGATATGACTTTCCTATTTCGAGTGTCATAGATCTCTGTATCATGGCACTGACGGATTTTAAATTTTCAACCGTTCTAAAATTGTCTTCATAAAAAAATGAACCTTGGCCTCTTGGTTGTCAGGCACAATGAGAAAGCCCAAGCCTACCTAAGGCGAGAGGTTCCTTATTGTATCGTGGATCCTCACATAATTTGTTTTAGTCTGGTGTTAATATGCATTTTCATACATATATTTTTTCTAATATATAAAAATGAAAGTTTGTGTGATTGTTTGTTCGTACTTTATGCGCGGCCATACCATTGATCAGATTGTGATGGGGCTTTTTGCAAAATATTCAGGAGATTCCCGGGATAAACATAGGCTATAAGAGAGTTGTGATACTCAAATCCTACACCCTTAAAAATCTGCCTTTGCAGTGGAAAACGTGAAAAAAGTAGCTCTTTGGATGCTTAAATGACTCACGCTGCCTAAACCATAACAAATACACAAAATTAATGTACACAGAATTGAATATCTTAAGAAACTCTACAAAAAAGTCCGCGACAGCATATGTTTATCTCTTAAGGATAACTCACAATAACCATTTTTGTCTTTCATTTATGCCAAGAAGATCAGGATAAGTAGATTCCCGAGCAACACCGGGTAATCAGCACGGGGAATCTTAAAATGATTACGATATACATTTATAATTATTCTTCATTTGACTTATTCAACTAATTATAAGAAATACATTAATTTTTGTCTTTCACCTCATTTATGCCAAGAAGATCGGGATGAGTAGTTTCCCGGACAACGCCGGGTAAACAGCACGGGGTATCTAAAAATAATTCTTCTTCCTTCCAAGTATTAGGCCAAGGCCTGTTACGATCCTATAGAAAATTTTCCCTCCAGCGTTTCATAGGACGGCCCAGTGATCTTCGTCTTCTTGGTATATAATTATAAACAGCTTTGGGGATCCGATTTGAACTCATTCTTTCAAGATGGTGTTTCCAATTTAGTTGGTACTGTTTAATATATTCCAAAATTGGCGTAGTCTTCAATTCTTTTAAGATATCGGTGTTCCTTTTCCGATCCCATCTGGTGTAACCCGCTGTTCTGCGCATGAATCTCATTTCACAAGCCGTTATTCTGCTTTCATGTTGTTTTTTAGTGTCCATGCTTCACTACCATAGGTCAACACTGGTCTAGCCAAAGTGTTATATAAACGTAATCTGGTGTTTTTTTGTACAAGGGATGGTTTCATAACTTGATTAATAATTCCTAAACTTGTATTATAACTAGTAACTTTTTCAGGGATATCCTTTTCATCCCAGATAGAGAGATAATATCCAAGATTCTAAAAATAATTACGATATACGTTTTTCCCCAATACGTATTTAACTAAACATAAAACACATTAATTTTCGTATTTCAGCTCATTTATGTCAAGAATATCGGGATAAGTAGATTCCGGGCAACACCAGGTAATCAGCACGGGGTATCTAAAAAATGTAAATTTATAATTATTTTTCCTCTTACTTATTCAAATAAACAGAAAAGCACATTAATTTTAATTTATTTAGGCGTAGCAGCGCATGCCGGATATTAGCTAGTAATTTAATAATTAAGACTTAAATTTTCTAATTATACACAGTATTTCTTAATATGCCTGCTTTAATATTATTGAATACTGATTGATAAAAATACTTTAGTAGGCCATATTTCTTTAACTAAAAAGCAGCCGTAACATATTTTTCAAGTCGTAGTAATATGTGGAAATTTATGAATAGTTTTAAAATAGTGTTTTGTTTATTTCACTTTATAGTGCTATTAATTTAATTACACAGACTTTTGTTAGGATTTAATTAATGCAATTTCATTAATGGAAACTAACATCTTGACCATATATTTTTTTTTGCATTATTTAGATTGTTTGTGCACTTAGTATTACTTTAAGGGGGGTGATGGGTGAAATTTCTATTTTCTACATTGTTTTAGCTAGAGTCTTGATTTTTTGTACAAACATTCACTGCATGATACATAATGATGTGTTTAAGTTTCATTCTTGTAAGACATTTATTTTATGAGTTATTGAATATTATATTTTAAAACATTGCATAGATTATAATTAAATGGGTTCCACAATATTTTAGTAAAAGTCTGATTTTTTTTACAAAACCCCTCAAATATTTAGAAAAACATCATGCATTAGAATTCTTATAATGTGAATACAAAGGGAGAAAAAAAGTGTTGTACCTGATGCGTGAAATTACAACAAAAATTAATAATTTCATGCATTTTATTTTTTATTTCATAAAATGATACTTCAATCATGAAACCTATGCACTACTTTATTACTCATTGTTTTTAGGACATGCAGTAAAAATTTGAATCTTCTAGGACAAAATTTGTGAATTCCATTCAATTTTGAATGTACAAGAATGCAGTGAAAATAAAAGTATGGAAAAACAAGTTGACAGATTTGCATGCAGTTTAAATACATAATGTAACATACAGGCCTAATCAGCACTTTAGGGCATTTAGAAACGTCATAGGCCTCTGAAACTTTGTCAACATATACATTCGAGTACAGGCTATTTTGTAGTACAAAAAACAAAAAATGCCAATTTTGATCTAAAATGGTCAATTTTTCACCCATCACCCCCTTATAATAATAATAATAATAATAATAATAATAATAATAATAATAATAATAATAATAATAATACTTTATTTATTCTGGCAGAGTTAAGGCCATAAGGCCCTCTCTTCCACTCAACCAGCACAAATACAAATAAATATTCGACAATTATAGATATACACTGTACTAATTATAAACAGTTAAAGATACAATAAATGTAGCAATGTAAATGTCATGTACAAACAACATTTCATAGGGTAATAACAATAATGATACGATAATAATAATAATAGTAATAATAATAATAATATAAATATGATACATTATACGGGAAACACCAATTAATATATATATCTTACACTGGATAATAATGAAGTCGAGTTTAGAGCAAATATAAATTTAGATTTCTTTTAAAAGATGCCAATGTCCGGCAGCCCCTTATTTCTTGTGGTAGGGAATTCCAGTTGCGAGAAGTGGAGATGGTATATGACATGGAGTGATGTGATGTTCTATGTTGCGGTATATTAAGTAAGAGACTATGTTGTGGCGAGTTTAAAACAAAAGTGGTTTACATAACGTTTTCTTATTTTTTTCAGGTAAGTAGTTCTACAACTATTCTTGTTTACAAGTTGTTCTTCAAGAATTAATGTAAGTTGGATCAATATATTTTTTAAAAAATATTATCCTATTTACTTCCGCTTTATGTAGTTAATAAGAGTGGTGTCTCCTGATGTAACATTTGACTGGGACTAGCATAGAACACGGTATAACTCATGTAATAAAATAGGTTATCGCGACAATTTAAAACTAGCCCCGGTTGTAGACTAAAGCACCAACACCCCCTACATATATATAACACTGAAAAAATAAACCTTTTTTTTTGTCTCAGAAAGAAAAATATGTGATTCTCTTAGTATTTTTTGTCCTGAATTCAAATATGATATCAGTTTTTCTCCATCACGCAAGGTTTCGAGAGAGACAGGCATTTCTAATTTCAAACACTTTAATATTTTCTACATTCGTAACTACACAATATTCGAACATTCGGGCTCACCTAGAAAGTAAGAAATGACGATTTTCTGCTATATTCCTCCTGTGGAGCATCCCTGTTGACGGTCCAACAATAATCGGCCAGTATATTACGATTCTATTTGCTTTGATATATCTTTTCCACAGCTGAAATCTCCTGATGAAAGTGTTCCCCTTGCTCATCTCTCACTGTGCCAAGATTTTCCGGGAAGAAATCTAGGTTTATTAAAAAAATAATTATTTAAATCCATTAATTGAAATTGAAATAAAAAAAACTGTGGGTGATGGAGATATTCCGAATACGTATTTGAAAACACGATAAAAAACTGCATTAAGTACAACTATTGGTACTCATGAGACAAAAATCATGTTGACCAGTGTTATCAGTTACTAAAGTAACCTGTGAAACACCCATATTCAAGTGATTAGCCCCAGTTATAAATATAATAAATTGGTTTCTTTGGAACAAGCAGCAAATAAAATATCCCAAAGGACATCATGGACTATTAGATAATAATTATAATAAAGCTCTACTAAGTAATTTCCTTACAGTTATTTCAGATCTTTATTTTACAGCCTTCAATATTTTGAAGCCCCATTTGATGCAGCATTTTGACTACTGTGACGTTCTACTAACTGACATAAGTGACGGATTGTCGGACAAACTGCAGCGTGTCCATAATATGTGTATCAGATTCATATTTAATGTTCGAAAATACGATCACATTTCTCCATTATTCCACGAATTGTCATGGCTACATCTAAAAGAGAGAAAGAGAATCGCACTGTCTAATTCTCCTATTTAAGATCCTACATACCTCGATTCCCAATTATTTATCATCCCGTTTCCAGTATCTATCCTCAAACCATAACTTAAACACAAGATCACAACATAGTCTCTTACTTAATATACCGCAACATAGGACATCACATCACTCCATGTCATATACTATCTTCACTTCTCGCAACTGGAATTCCCTACCACAAGAAATAAGGGGCTGCCGGACATTGGCATCTTTTAAAAGAAATCTAAATTTATATTTGCTCTAAACTCGACTTCATTATTATCCAGTGTAAGGTATATATAGTAATTGGTGTTTCTGGTTATTATTATCGTATCATTATTGTTATTACCCTATAAAGTGTTGTTTGTACATGACATTTACATTTTTACATTATTGTATCTTTAACTGTTTATAATTAGTATAGTGTATATCTATATTTGTCAAATATTTATGTGTATTTGTGCTGGTTGAGTGGAAGAGAGGGCCTTATTGCCTTAACTCTGCCAGAATAAATAAAGTATTATTATTATTATTATTATTATTATTATTATTATTATTATTATTATTATTATTATTATTATTATTATTACAATTGCTGACAGTATATGGATATACTTTCTTTATAGAGACAGTTTTTCACGCCATTGTCTAAATGGTGTCATACAAATACAGAATTACATAAGATAATGAAGAAAGTGAAATGGCGAGCGATAAAATTCTACTAGGCCCTACTAATAAATGTTCAACAAACAACACGCCAAGAACGGATATACAAAATAATTGTAAAAAATACGGAAGCATGAGATTGTAATATTGTTTGTCTTCCAAATTGAGAACTTTAAATCGATGCGAACGGAATTCATCTTCCGAGTAAATATGTGCGGAAAAACAACCAAGGACAAAATAATAAAATTTTCATATCCTCTTTTATGATTATGGTATACTCAAAATGTTATGTTTAAATACACCTTGAGAATCGAATATCTGCAAAAATTATTTCATGGTTGCATAATTTATAGTACACACCTGTTCTATTGTAGCTAAAATTGCCCCAGTTTGTCTTTCGACATTCCTGGTGTTCTCTCCTGGCATGGCGTACTTGTAACCCACTTCTGAGGCTGGAGCGCCTGGAAGGCGGGGTTACTTTGCCCCGATGATATGATGAGTTATGGTGATGATAGGGTGCGCCAGGAGAGTCCTTAATCCTAATATGAATATGAATGATGATTTCGGGGACCGTTTGGGCCTTAAAGTTTTCCTGACATTTGTCTTTCAGGTGAGGAAAAACCCCAATAAAAACCTCACCCAGAAAAACTGTCCCGACCGAGGATCGAACCCGGGCCTGCGTGACAAGGCAGCACGCTATCTCGAGACCACATCGGTGGACATTATCAGAATTATTAAGTCTAGGAAAATGAGATACGTTATGAAGTTCGTATGAGTGACAGTAGTATTAAAGTAAAGTGATCCCACAACAGACCCGGAGGTCCTTGGGGTAGTAGGAGGTTAAGGTTCCCACTTTTTTCTAGACAATCGGCACTTTATGTCAGCCGGGTTGTCAGCCCTGCGTGACGGCCGCCTTTACCCCCAGAACAAGCGTCTGGTACTCATTTCCGTTAGAGGCTGAGTCGACCCCAGGACCATAGTGCCGCCAGAGGGTTTGGGTCAGTTTAAAAATCCTGACCCCAACGGGACTTGAACCCTCGACCCTCCGGCTTGTAGCTCAGTGCCTTAACCACTACGCTACGGCGTGCCCCGACAGTAGTATTAAAAAACAAAATTATTGGAAAACCATTGCGAAAAAGACAATTAGGAAGGCCTATTTAGAATTTTACAACAATGAGTTAAGATAATTTTTAAAAGTATTATTAAGAAAATCTGTATTTCGTAAGATATTATTATTATTATTATTATTATTATTATTATTATTATTATTATTATTATTATTATTATTATTATTATTATTATTATTATTATCAGACTTTTATTTGACAATAACTAACAATGAAATATTTAATTTTCTATTTAAAGTCATATTTAAGTATTAAATAATATTAAAATACAAAAGTATTTATTAACTTTAATTTTATTATTTAGGCAATATATACATTATACAATGCAAATGGACAGCTAATGACGAATGAGGGAAATTTTGAGGAAGTGGCTGAAAATACATAGGAACAATAATCGCAAATAGAAATGCGGTGAACAAAGAAATTAAACATAGGCTCAATTCTGGAAATGCGTGCTATTATGCATTGCATAAAAAACGTTAAACTGAAAATATATAAAACTATTATTCTACCAGTTATATTATATGGGTGCGAAACATGGACTCTTACTTTAAGGGAGGAAAGGAGATTATGAGTATTTGAGAATAAAATTTTAGGAAAAATTTTGTACCAAAGAGAGATGAACAGATAGGTGAATGGAGAAGACTACTTAACAGTGAACTACATGGTCTTTATAGGAAGCCAGTTATAATAAAAACAGTTAAGTCTCGTAGACTGCAATGGGCAGGACATATAGCACGAATGGGGAATTAAAGACGTGCATGGAAGCTTCTTGTAGGAAAAATCTGACGGAAAACACCCAGTTGGTGGACCAAGAATGAGATGGGAGAATAACATTAACTATGATTTGAGGGAAGTAGATTATACATTGAATGATTGGAAAACATTAGCTCAGGATAGGGATGTATGGAGAGTTTTTGTCCGCGCGGCCATGAACCTACGGGTTCGATAGTGCCAGTGAGTTAGTTGGTTATAATTCTGCTTTAGCTGGAAACGCAAAAATATCTATAAAGGATTGGGCGAAACTAAATTAAATAAATATTAAGAGAAATTTAATGCCAATTAGTATTAGATTTTTAGTCAAGTAGGCCTATTTCCTATGTTATGTTGAAAGTATAGGGATGTCCTGGTTAGTGTATATATAAAAGAAAAGTTTGCTTTGTTTATGAGTACTTACTTACTTACTCACTGGCACTATCGAACCCGTAGGTTCATGGCCGCGCGGACATAAGCTCTCCATACATCCCTATCCTGAGCTAATGCTTTCCTATCATTCCCTGTATAATCTACTTCCCTCAAACATTTTTCATTGAGGATATGTGTTCCCCACCCTCATTCTTGGTCTAACCAACTGGGCGTTTTCTCTCTGGCTTCTCCTATCAAGAACAGTTCATGCACTTCTTTCATTCCCCATACGCGCAACATGTCCTGCCATCGGAGTTCTACGAGACTTAACTGTTTTCACTAGTTCTTACTTTATCCTCTGCTTTAATATTAAAGACCATGTAGTTCATTGTTATGTAGTCTTCTCCCCTTCACCTGTTTGTTCATCTCTCTGTGGTTCACACAATTTGAGTATGTAAACATAAATTGTAGATTGTGAGAGTGACGTCACTGTGCTTAGAGCAGGTCCACAGAATAACATGTGTGATGGTGGTGGTGCTTTTCAAAGTGTTGATTACAATAAAGCAAGGATCGATATGCGGTGTCAATCGGTCGCATTCAAGGACTTGATTTGGGGCTGTCAAATAGCTCTCCCTGTTGCCTGTGGTAATGTATGAGTAATGTTTACTGGAACTAGAGAAGTGAAACATAAATGAAAGAGAAAGAGATAAGGCATATGGAAACATTAAAATTTCTTTGCGCGAGAACATATTGCTTTAAACTAACTCTCCTCATAGGATTCATGCTTCCATGATTCCGCGATTTCAAACATTAATCAATCATGTTCATCGTCAGACCTAACGCCGACTGATGTGAAATTTCCTTGGCTGTCTATACTATTCTATTGTCGCCATCTGATTAGTGCTGCCATCTATGGTTGAATGTATGAACTTCGAAATCAATGTAATTTCGTTAGGGATATCAAAATTCATTGATCTATTTTTGTTTTCTGAATGTATATTTTTTCCCAAACTGTCAATTCCAAAGGTTTCTCTACTTGTTTTAAAAGTTTAGCTTCTCTTCCAATTTTATGATGTTCTAATAAACTATGTGCAGCAATTGCAGATTTTTCAATTTCACAATTTTTAATATTTCTGAAATGTTTTATTAGAACATTATAAAATTGGAAGAGAAGCTAAACTTTTAAAACAAGTAGAGAAACCTTTGGAATTGACAGTTTGGGAAAAAATATACATTCAGAAAAACAAAAATAGATCAATGAATTTTGATATCCCTAACGAAATTACATTGATTTCGAAGTTCATAAATTCAACCATAGATGGCAGCACTGAAGATGGCGACAATAGAATAGTTGACGGCCGAAGAATTTCATCAGTCGGAGTTATGGCTGACGATGAACATGATTATGTTTGAAATCGCGATATCATGGAAGCATGAATCCTATGAGGTGAGTTGTTTAAACAATATGTTCTCCGATGAATTTTAATGATTATACCTCATAATGTTTACTTCCCAACATTAATTAAATATACATATGGAACATTATTAAAATTTCCAGTAACATGCTATCACCTCAAATTCATAATGATAGTAATAATCATACTAATATATATTTTTATATATAGGTTTTGAATGTTTACATATCTTTCTGCCCCTAAAGTTTTATTTTCATTCTCCATTCTTCCCTATACATCCGCTCCATGCCCTACAGTTCTCTTGTTCTCATTCCAGTTCTTATTTTCTTGCATCCAAGAGTTTCGAGGCTTTTCCTTTCTTTCTTCTTCCAGGTGAACACCAAACCAATATTTTTCTGGGTAACCTTTATTCTTGCATTCATTGTATATGCACATACCAATTTTATTCCTTATATATATATATATATATATATATATATATCATCGCCCTCCATGGTATCTGTACCTTGTCGTGGTGGAGTGGCTTGCGTGCTTAAATGATCCTGAGAGCTATGCCGGCGGTAGCATTGCTGCTGATAGGGTTACCCATGCCGGACTGGTCGAAGGTGATAAGCCAGACGAAAAAAGTACCTTGGGCGAAAGAGTGACGATCTTTCACAGTAAAAATACAACCGTCAAGAAATGCGGACATGGGTTCATCTGGGGTAAAATTTTGCGGAGGTCAATTAGATTCTCTGGGCGGGGACTACTTCAGGGAACCCATGCCAAAGAAGATGTATAAAACTGTTATTCTACCAGTTATATTGTATGGGTGCGAAACATGACTCTTACTTTAAGGGAGGAAAGGAGATTACGAATATTTGAGAATAAAGTTCTTAGGGAAATTTTTGGACCAAACAGAGATGAACAGACAGATGAGTGGATAAGACTACATAACAATGAACTACATGGTCTTTATAGGAAGCCAGATATAATAAGAACAGTTAAGTCTCGTAGACTGCGATGGGCAGGACATGTTGCGCGTATGGGGAATGAAAGATGTGCATGGAAACTTCATGTAGGAACGCCAGAAGGAAAACGCCCAGTTGGTAGACCAAGAATGAGATGGGAGAACAACATTAACTATGATTTGAGGGAAGTAGATTATACAGGGAATTATTGGAAGGCATTGGCTCAGGATAGGGATGTATGGAGAGCTTATGTCCGCGCGGCCATGAACCTACGGGTTCGATAGTGCCAGTGAGTAAGTAAGTAAGTATGTATATATCATCATCCGGTATCATGGAGCTGCCGCCGTCTTCCGGAAACCAAACGCCATTCCTCTCTGTCCATCCATTGATCTTCCTCCAATCCTCTGATATTCATAGCGGCTTGTACCTCTTCTATCCAAGTTTTCTTCGGTCTTCCTCTCTTCTTCTTTTCTATTGGGATCCATTCCATAACAATTTTAGGCAATCTTTGCTTTGGTATTCTTTTGACATGATCATACCACCGTAATCTTTTCTTTTGTATAATGTCTATGATGTCCCGCTCCTCTTGTACACCCATAATTTTCCTTATTTCTTTATTTGGTATTCTATCCATTCTAGATTTTCCAGCTGATCTTCTTAAAACATCCATTTATGTACTTAAAATTCTTTTCATTTTCCTAGTAGGGTTTTGCCAGACTTCAACACCATATGTTAAAATGCTCTGAATTAAGGTTTGATATATTTGTAATTTTCTATGTTTTGTAATATTTTTGCTCCACCAAACCTAGTTTAAAACATTTATTGCTTGTTTTATTTGTGTGATTCTATTTTTAATTTCCACTGTGTTATCGCCTGAATGGTCTAATTTGTCCCTAAATAAGTGCATTCAATACTAGGTTTTAGTTCTTCTCCATTGTTGAAATTTATGTTTTCCATTTCTTCTCCTATATATAGATATTTAGTTTTCTCAATGTTTATATAACGTTCCCATTTTTCATATTCTTCTTTTAGTTTTTTTTTATCCATATATTCTATGTCATCGTGGTCCTGTGCTATTAATACCTGGTCATCTGCAACATTTAATGAATATACATGTGTATTTTGGATTGGTACGCCAATTTTTTGACATTTTTTCCTCCAGTCTCTTAGGACTCCTTCGAAATAAATTTTGAATAGAGTTGGAGATAAACTGCAACCTTGCCTTAAACCTTTTGTAATAGTAAATTCCTCTGTTATATGATTTTCAATTTTTATTCTCGAAATATATATTTTGTATAATGCTTTTATAGCTTCTATTAATTTTTTGGTAATGTTAGAATTGTCTAAAGCTTTCCATAAAATTTTTGAGGAATATATATATATATATAGTCCCGCGCCGTAGCCGAGCGGTTAAGGTAGGAAGCCTTGGCGCAGAGCTACGGGACTTGCGCTGGTTCGAGTCTCCATGGGGGAAGAAATTTTCTCATGGTATTTCGGCCAGTATGGGACCGGTGCCCACCCAGCATCGTGAGGCAATTGGGTAGCTACAATAAGTAGCGGCTCCAGGTTGAGGAACCAGCTATAACGGCTGGGGGACTCGACATTGCTGACCACATGTCACCCCTACACTGGCTGTTGATCATCTACCTCTGTGATTGACACATGTGGATGTGAAGGGCCGGCAGCCGGCTGGTAAAAGGGCAACCGCTGAAAAAGTGGAAAGACCCTCAATCGGATATATATATATATATATATATATATATATTCTACTGAATATTCAATATTCACTTTTCCTCGTGTGACTTTTTTTTTTCTTTCAATTCTGAATATCTTCCTACTCTCCTCAATAAATTAGTTTCCATCGACATAAGTTTTTGTTGAATTTCCATACTTCAGCTCCATATGTGACACAACTTTTTACTATTGAATTATATATAATTGTACATATAATATAATAATAATAATATAATAATAATAATAATAATAATGATATTTAGTTTCGCGCATTCTCAAGGGGGGTGGAGCACATGCATCCCCGCTAAAGTAGGCATAAGACACAAAGAACGAAATGCTGACCACCGACAGTATTGTATGGCCTTGAAGCTGAAAGTGGGTATCTTATAAAATAAGATAACAAAGCTACAAGGAATACTAATGGTGGCCGGGTAGATTTAAATTCCAATAACAGGAGAGTCAGAACCTGAAAGAATATTGAGTAGTTCATGATGATGTATGTTTAATACTTTATTGACCTGCCATCTAGTGTATGTATGATTAGAGGATAAAACACGAAAGTCAGCTGACATATGCGTGGTTAGAGGATGGAATAATTTACAAAAGAAGAGTGTTAGAACGATAACATTAACTATGATTTGAGGGAAGTATATTATACAGGGTCCCGCGCCGTAGCCGAGCGGTTAAGGTAGGAAGCCTTGGCGCAGAGCTACGGGACTTGCGCTGGTTCGAGTCTCCATGGGGGAAGAAATTTTCTCATGGTATTTCCGCCAGTATGGGACCGGTGCCCATCCAGCATCGTGAGGCAATTGGGTAGCTACAATAAGTAGCGGCTCCAGGTTGAGGAACCAGCTATAACGGCTGGGGGACTCGACATGCTAACCACATGTCACCCTTACACTGGCTGTTGATCATCTACCTCTGTGATTGGCACATGTGGATGTGAAGGGCCAGCAGCCGGCTGTAAAAGGGCAACCGCTGAAAAGTGGAAAGACCCTCAATCGGATATTATACAGGGGATGATTGGAAAACATTAGCTCAGGATAGGGATGTATGGAGAGCTTATGTCCGCATGGCCATGAACCTACGGGTTCGATGGTGCCAGTGAGTTAGTTAGTTAGTTAGAGTGTTAGAACGAAATGATAATAAATACTTGAGCAGTTAAAATTTTACGCGTAAAAAATGTACTATTTAAGAATTTCATTATTTTATTCTCAGATGTAGATTTCAGAGATTTCATAAAGAATGAAAGTAAATCCAGTTTTTTTCAAAACATAGTAGTAGCAGGACATCAGTTCAACACAAACGTATTATCGATCCTGCATATAGAAAACGATGTATCGAAAATCGACGTTCTCGAAGAATTAGAAATCGTCAAAGAAACTCACAAATAAACACATGCTGAACGAGAACATACCCAGCAATATAAACCCTCTGTACAAAATAATTACCAACAACAGTCAGTACCAAAATGAAAGCAGAAGCTGATACGTAAGTTATCGAAAGGCCTCCTATAAAACAATACTGCAAATTATTGAGGACGACTGAGATATCAGGTACTGTTATACAATTATTAAAACTTTAGCATGTTAGTTAACATATTTACCGCCCGCACAGATTACTTAGTGGAGTAGTATGTCTGTCGCGGCATGGAGTTTATAACGGCTGTGATAACTGACATGCTGACCATGTCACCCCTATACTCTCTGTATAGATGTGAAGCCAGCTGCTAGGCCAATCATCTTCTTTGTGTGTCTCGTCATAGAGTTTAGTTTATAGTTATTGTTTATATATATATATATATATATATATATATATATATATATATATATATATATATATATATATATTAAACTGACGATATATAAATGTTTAATTAACAGCATATTGAGATCCAAAAGGAGACAAGGGAAAGTACAGAATAGTATTTCATATAGCTACTGAGAAGGGAAGCCGAAGTTCACAATCTGACTATTCAGAATTCACCCTCTCTTGCTCATCTAATCTTCCGCGCTCCGGGAGCACAACCTGATTGGGATCCATCGCAATAATTATTTCTCTTTTGATATGTATCAGATCCGTGCCTGCCGTTTTCAATAAAACACAGGCGTTGACTAACAAAGAAGCTGGAATCTTTTCTATCCTGTAGCCAGTTGCCTCCCTATTCCAGTCGTCGACAGATGCCGACCCTGCTTGATTAATGGCTTCCCTTTTCACGGTCCCAGAAGGGCTATATAGGTGGCACTCTCCAGCGAACGTCACAATAAGCTGTGATACACCATTTCTTCTACCCCTCCCGCCCTCCAATTCTTTTTCGCGATGGCAGCATTACAAGCTCTGTTTTACTTGTACGAGGGATGTTCTTGGAGATCACGGGGGTTTGAGAGATTGCTAGGGGTTGAGTGGAATTAAATGTTGATCCTCGGTGGTGAAATGCCCCTTTTCAGGGGGTGAATAACACACCTCACTCAGATGCATGCACAATCACCCTACAGGACTTATTAGCAGAATTTCAAAAATACGTTTCCTTCGCCCCCTTATAACAGTGCCATTGCTATCTAACTAGCGAGACATGTACAATCATGAGGGTGAGATAAGAACAGAGGGTGGAAAACATAAAAAGTACATTGTTGCCATGTTGGAGATACTGAATCTCGAAGATCAATACTAGACACTTTATTAGTATCTTCAAATCTACGGCACAGCTGCATTCTTTTGTTGATATCATGTTTCAACACTAGGTCACAAGATGACTGTCTGCTAACTATCCCTCTTCTTAGCACCTACTCTTATTCTACTTCTTTCACAGTAGCCTTTGCCTGTTTCTGGAATTCCCTCCCTCAAGATGTCAGGGGTTTCAGCGCACTTGACACTTTTTAAGTCACGCTTATACAGTTACTTGTTCTTAAATAATTATTTTTTCTCGATAACTGAATTTATTCTTTGTAATTAATATTTTTTTTTCATTTTTATATCTTGTACATTTGCCGCACACTTGGCACCTTTAAGTCACGCTTATACAGTTACCTGTTGTCTAATAATTAATTTTTCTCTATTTATTTAATTTTATACTATGTCATTAATCTTTTCCTCGTTTTTTTTATATATCTTGTACATATTATATATTTAATTCGTTAAATTTAGAGTAAATCAAAATACATTATAAATATTAATTGTATTGTATTCATAACTTGTAATCGTTTATATATATATATATATATATTGTAATTTAGATTTAAGACTTTTCTTTTGTATTTTTTTTAAACCTGGTTGAGTGGTAGACAAGGCCTTAAGGCCTTAACTCTGCCAGGTAAAATAAAGCTATTATTATTATTATTATTATTATTATTATTATTATTATTATTATTATTATATATTTCATTCATTAAATCTAGATCAAATTGAAATATATTGTAAATAATTATATAATATATACATTGTAGATATACCATGTAATCATTTATGTTTATTGTAATTTAGATATAGCCTAAGAATATTTTTTTGTATTTTTCTAACCTGGATGTGTGGTAGACAAAGCCTTAAGGCCTTAACTCTGCCAGGTAACATACATTTGTTGTTATTATTATTATCATTATTATTATTATTATTATGTTATTATTATTATTATTATTATTATTATATTTTTATTTTTTTTTGTTAATATTTAGTTTTTTTAAGTTTAGTTCAATTGGATTTGAATATGTTGTGCATGCACTAGTAATTGAATATTAACCAATCTAATTTACAGTCCATGTCAGTTTAAACAAATCGACTACCACTGAAATATTGCCAAAATGAAATTGTCAGACCTGATGCAAATTGTTCGAAAATTGTAACTTAATCGCAAATGTTCCTGTTTAGTAGGATACAGAACACAATTTGCCGTTCTTACAAAATATTGTTAGACAATAAATTAGTAGTAGTAGTAGTAGTAGTAGTAGTAGTAGTAGGACTTTATTAGACAAAAAGTAAGATATTTACAATATTATTTAGAAATATGGGTCGCACGGGCGACAATAAATTAAATAGTAGACCTATTTATAAAATACCGGTATGTAACATATTTTCCGCTGTAGCTGAGGGTATAATGTATCATATTATTATTATTATTATTATTATTATTATTATTATTATCGTATCATTATTGTTATTACCCTATAAAATGTTGTTTGTACATGACATTTACATTGCTACATTTATTGTATCTTTAACTGTTTATAATTAGTATAGTGTATATCTATATTTGTCGAATATTTATTTGTATTTGTGCTGGTTGAGTGGAAGAGAGGGCCTTATGGCCTTAACTCTGCCAGAATAAATAAAGTATTATTATTATTATTATTATTATTATTATTATTATTATTATTATTATTATTATTATTATTATTATAGTGGTTAAGGCAAGATGGCTTGGCGGAGAGCTACGAGATCTATGTTCGAATCCCCATGAGACAAGACATTTTCTCATGGAATTTCGGCCAGTTCAGGACCTGTGCCCATCCAGCATCGCCAGGAATTTGGGTAGCTACAATAAGTAGCGGCTCCAGGATGATAAAACCAGCTCTAATGGCAGGGGAGCCGACATGCTGACCACATATTACCCCTATACAGGCTGGATGATCGTCTACATCTGTGATTAACACATGTAGATGTGATAAATTAAATAAATAATGTGAAATTTTAAAGTATCTTGGGTCAATAATTACAAGTTCAGGTACATGTGATAGAGATGTACAAACTAAAATTGCAATGGCAAAAAATGCAACTAAGACATTTCATGGAATAATTTGGAACAAAAAATATTACAAAGAAAACTAAAATGAAAATTTATAAGAGCATGATATAGAATATTTTGTCATATGGAAGTGAAACTTGGTCTTTGACGGAATTACAAAAGAATAAAATTAGAACAGTTGAATTTGATTGTCTTAGAAAAAGCCTTCAAAAAACAAGACAGGATAAAATAAGAAATGAATTCCTTTGGAGAGAAATGAATGTCATCACATCTGTTGTTAGGAGGATTGAAAATCGAACTCTTAAATGGTACGGCCATGTACAAAGAATGGAAAATGAAGGATGGCATATATATATATATATATATATATATATATATATATATATATTAGAATGGAATTTATTGCCTTTTTTTCAGAATAAAGAAAATACATATGCATTTACATTGCGCACGGGCCTGCTTGGCCGTACGTGCATTATTTTTCCATGAATAAAAAATAAAAATTATAATATAAACAAATACCTACAAATACACCTGTATCAAAAAACAATAACAGGCTACATATAAGTAAAATCTATGTCTGCACAATATCAAAATAATACCTATCTACATTCATCCACATTCCGTACATTATTATTAAAAAAAATGCTAGAAAACAAATTAGAAAAAAAAACACACACACACACATACACCCACACACCCCCACACATATACACACCGCACGCTCATACCCCCCTCCCCCCGTCCCTGCAGACATTAAGTGCACTATCAGACTATTCAACTTATCAGACCTACTTATTATATAACATGATTAAAGATCGAAAACAAAGACCATATTGAGATTCTTCTTATTGTTAATACATATATCCTTAATCTACAATTTTGTTATATCTCAATTTTCTTACTGTACCCAAAAATTTGCATGTTTTTGATTCACTCTCGATCCGTCCTAAAAGATCCCAACACGCCACTCTCCCTCGATCCGACCTGAGAAATCTCTCCGGCAGCATCTGTAATCTAAGTTGTTCCGTCTCTCTACAGAATGCTATAATATGCTGCCAGTTTTCATGGTCATCGCATAGTGGGCATAGTTTATATATATATATATATATATATATATATATATATATATCAATGGTCACTCCCTGGAAGAAATAAACGTGGCAGACCAAGATGGAGTTGAAAAACCTACGTCAGAACTATAATGGATGATAGGAATTTGAAAGAAGGAGATTGGAATGATAGAGATAAATGGAAACCGACCTACGAGTTCGATAGTACCAGGGACTTAATTCACTGCTTCGGTTTAGAAAGAAATTAAATACATAACTACGTATGGAGGTACTTCAATTAAGTTAGTAATTTAAAATGTCCACATTTTTGCATATAACAACTAATTTGCGTGAAATTATACGAAGCATGTAACCTAAATTATTTACATAATTCTCTCTCTACTCTCTATCTTCGGGTTTTTACAGCTGCTGCCGTCTTCCCGTGCCAAACCTCCAAAGCCTACGGTCTTGGGCATCTTCGATGCTTAGCCCTCTAGCTTGCATTACTGTCTTCATGTTTTCCTTCCATGTTATCCTTGGTCTTCCTCTTTTCTTCTTTCTGTTCGGATGCCATTCATACAGTTGCTTCGGCCATCGCTCATCTTCCATTCTTAAAACATGTGCTAACCACTTTAATTCCTTTTCCTCAATTCTTTCAATTATGCTTTCTTCTGCTTCCATTATGTTTCTAATTTCCTTATTTGTGACACGTCTAATTTAGACTTTCTGGCACTTCTTCGTAAATAATCCATTTCTAGAGCTATTAGTCTATTCTTGTAGTACCTATTGATTGTCCATACCTCACTTCCGTACATTGCAACAGATTCCACCAATGTTTTACCAATATATTTTTTTGTGTCTTTCCAAATATGCTTATCCCACCATATGGAATTTAATGATGATATTATTTTGCTACTCAATTCAATTCTATGTTTTATGTTCTCTTTGCCTATCCCTTCGATGTTATCCATTTACATAATTCTGTTAATGTAAAAACTACTGACCGAAAGTAAAGAAAATTTCTGTAATGAAATGTTTCATTATAAACGAGAATCCGTTTCGGGCCTAATTCAAATATGTTTCATATATTACTAATACCCGGCGTGTGCTGCTACGTCTAAATAAATCAAATGTGTTTTTATGTTTAGTTGAATAAGTAAAAAGAAAAATAATTACAATTTTATATCGTAATTGTTTTTAGATACTCCATGCTGATTACTGGCGTTACCCCGGAATATACTTATCCCGATTTTCTTGGCATCAATGTGCTGAAAGACAAAAATGGTTATTGTGAGTTATCCCTAAATGATAGACATATGCTTTCGCGGACATTTTGTGGATTTTTTTTAGATATTCATTCAATTCTTTGTACATTAATTTGGTGTATGTGTTGCTAAGTAAGCCATTTAAGCGGCCAAAGAGCATTTTTTTAGCGCATCGATGCACTTTTTTTAGTTCCGATCCTATAGTAAGTGTGGTAATATGTTGTATACGTTAATTGTGCCAGAAAAATTCTCTAAATGATGGTGAAAACACCAATAAAAATATGTCAAGTAGTTTTGGAGTCCGTAAAGCAGAGAGAGAGACTCATTTTTATATATAAATATATTATTATTGTTATCAGATAGGAAATCAAATATAATGAGAACAGTTTAGTCTCGTAGACTGCGATGGACACGAATGGGGAATGATAGACGTGCATGGAAGCTTCTTGTAGGAAAACCAGAGGGGAAATGCCCAGTTGGTAGACCAAGAATGAGGTAAAAAAAAAGGTAAAGTGATCCCACAACAGGCCTCAGGAGGCCCCTTGGGGTAGTAGGAGGTTAAGGCTCCCACTTTTTCTAGACAATCAGCACTTTATGTCAGCCGGGTTGTCAGCCCTGCGTGACGGCCGCCTTTACCCCAGAACAAGCGTCTGGTACTCATTTCAGTTAGAGGCTGAGTCGACCCCAGGGCCATAGTGCCGCCAGAGGGTTTGGGTCAGTTTAAAAATCCTGACCCCAACGGGACTTGAACCCTCGACCCTCCGGCTTGTAGCTCAGTGCCTTAACCACTACGCTACGGCGTGCCCCCCCCCAAGAATGAGGTGGGAGATTAATATTAACTATGATTTGAGAGACGTACATTATACAGGGGATGATTGGAAAACATTGCCTCAGGGTAGGGATATATGGAGAGTTATTACAGTGATGTTTAGAGTATATATATTAACCTGCATTGCAATTGTTAAGATTTTTTCTTAATGTATTATGATTTGTATGTTGTCATCTTCAAGGTATGGGCCTATTGATCCGTTCCGCTCCCCGCTGCACATGTTCTTTGTAGCTATAATTTGACTGTAAGCCTGGTCTTGTATATTTGTGCTGGGTAGTTGAATAGTCCTTAAGGCCTTAATTCTGCCTGAGTAAATAAAATATTATTATTGTTATTATTATTATTATTATTATTATTATTATTATTATTATTATTATTATTATTATTATTATTATTATTATTATTATTATTATTATTATTATTATTATTATTATTATTAAGAGTGGAACTAATTTTGGTTGTTTTGTTTGTTTATTCTCTCCGGTAATTTTTTTTTTCACTCTAATTATTGACTTCGTCTCTGCATACCAGAGAACAGTTTGTGCTCGTTGCTGAGGAGTCTCCATTTTGTTTTTTGTCATTATTGACCAACATGCGACAGATGAATTAACTGCAACAATGAAAACAAAAATTCTTTAAGTTTCTCTTTATATTAATACCAACCTCATTTCATAATTCTACAAATTTGAGAGCTATGATTAATTAAAATGTGGGAGGTTTGAATGGGACACGTTGTATATTGATCTGTCGATGCTTAAGCTGGTATGTTTATTGAACGTTATGGATGTAAATTTAGTAAAATATTTACAAAGCCTTGATCAAATAAATACATGTATTGAAATATTGTATGAATAACTAGGAAGTTAGTTTTGAAGCGAGGAATGTTTTCAGATAGAAATCTAAAAGCACTTTTAGGTTGAGCGGTTTCTTGTGATATTGGTGTTCGTGCCGCAGGAAATGAAACTCTGTCTCTTCTGGAAATTAATGTTGTCTCCTGCAACCCATATATTTCTCTACCGATAAATAAAAAGTACTAATATAAGATCAGGGCAGGTTAGTTTGACTTGCTTTTTAAATGTAAAACCGATGTGTGTAAATGTAAAATAAGGATCACGTATTATTATTATTTTTATTGCCGGTATATAAAACTTTCCTCATTAGAGGATTGCCATAAGGAAAGTGATACAGACAATTAATTTTCGAAATTGATTAAATACATTTTGTAAATACATTTAAAATTTTTCAAATTGTAATTGAAGTACCCAATATATAAAAATGAATGTGTGTTTATTTGTTTGTTGGTTTGTTTGTTCGTATTCTATGCGCGGCTATACCGTTGATCCGATCTTCATGGAGTTTTTTGCAAAATGTTCAGGCGATTCCCGGGATGAACACACGCTATAAGGCAGTTGTAATACTCAAACACTTCACCTCGAAAAATCTCCCTTTGTAGCGAAAAACGTGAAATGAAGTCCCTATTTTGACGCTTAAATGGCTTATGCTGCCTAAACCGTAATAATCACACCAAATTAATGTTCTCAGAATTGAATATCTCAAAAAACTCTACAAAAAAGTCTGGGACAGCATATGTTTATCTTTTACGGATAACTCACAATAACCATTTTTGTCTTTTATTGATTCCAAGAAGATCGGGATAATTAGATTCCCGGGCAGGCGTGCTCTGCCATACCGTTCATCCGATTGTGATGGGGCTTTTTTGAAAAATGTTCAGGAGGTTCCGGGGATGAACATAGGCTATAAGAAAGTTGTAATACTTAACCCTTTCATCCCTATAAATCACTCTTTGTAGTAAAAAAACGTGAAATAAAGTCCCTATTTTGACGCTTAAAAGCTTACGCTGCGTAAACCATAACAAATACACCAAATTATTCTACACGGAATTGAATATCTGAAAAAAAAAGTCTACAAAAAAGTCCACGACAGTATATATTTATCTTTTACGGATAACTCACAATAACCATTTTTGTCTTTCATTGATGCGAAAAGATCGGGATAAGCTGATACCCGGGCAAGCGTGCACTGCCATACCGTTCATCCGATTGTGATGGGGCTTTTTGAAAAAAATGTTCAGGAGATTCAGGGGATGAACATAGACTATAAGAAAGTTGTAATACTCAACCCTTTCATCCCTAAAAGTCACTCTTTGTAGTAAAAAACTTGAAATAAAATCCCTATGTTGACGCTTAAATGGCTTACGCTGCCTAAACCATAACAAATACACCAAATTAATATACACGGAATTGAATATCTCAATAAACTCTACAAAAAAAAAAGTCCGCGACAGCATATGTTTATCTTTTACGGATAACTCACAATAACCATTTTTGTCTTTCATTGATGCCAAAAAGATCGGGATAAGCTGATTCCCGGGTAAGCATAGCAGCTCAAGGCTGGTGGTAAAAACACATTAACATTTGTTTAGGAGTAGCAGTGCATGCCGGGTATTAGCTAGTATTCTATAAAGTACACATTTTTTAAAGAAGGTTTCTTAAAATTGAAATTGATCCTCTAATGACAGCGATGGCAATTTTAAAAACATACACTCTCCAAATCTAAGAAATTCCAAAATTTAGCCAAGAATCCTGGTATAGTACCTCTTGCCCCGATCATCAATCATGTGACAGAAATAGAACGATTTGTGCTACTCATACTTAATCGAAATGTGACCTTATAACCTACGATAGACAAAAATTATATAAATATAAGGTAACTGTAAATTATTTTGGTTATCTTTTCAAATTAAACGCGCAAAGGAAAATAAAACTCAAATATTGTTTCTTATACGTCTGAATTGGAACGATTTATGCCACTCTTATCCTGCATACTGTAGTAAGCGACAGTACATGGTTCAACATTTAGAAATGTCATGTTTAGAAAACCTCATGAAGGGGTCTTCGCCTCCCCCCCCCCCAAACCTTACTAACTGTAGAGCAAATTACATGAAATATGGGTAAATAATAAAACCGAATGCGCTATATCATGTCACATGATTTGTGTCTCATGATTACCAATAGTTGTACTTAATGCAGTTTTTTTATCGTGTTTTCAAATATGTATTCGGAACTTCTCCATCACCCACAAGTTTTTTTATTTCAATTTCAATTAATGGATTTAAATAATTATTTTTTTAATAAACATTTTTTCGTCCATTTGTCCATTTTAAAATACAACCAAATGAGCTAACTCAGGAGATTTCAGCTATGGAAAAGAGATATGAAGGCAAATGGAATACTAATATGCTGGCCTATTATTGTTGGACCATCAAGAGGGATGCTCCACAGGCGAAATATAGCAGAAAATCGTAATTTCTTACTTTCTAGGTGAGTCCGAATGTTCGAATATTGTGTAGTTACGAATGTAGAAAATATTTAAGTGTTTGAAATTATGAGTTCCTGTCTGTCGGAAATCTTGCGTGATGGAGAAAACCCGATATCATATTTGAATTCAGGATGAAAAATACTATCACAATCACACATTTTTCTTTCTGAGAAAAAAAAAGTGTATTTTTTGTTGCTCAGTGTTATTGATTATCTAGTATATCTGCATAATACATAATAGCGACACCAACAAAAAGTCATTACATCGAGTTGTGATGGGTTCAGAAGTGAAAATTATTATATTTATAAATGTACATTACGGGCTTATCCTCGCATAAGCTCCTTGAACTATATTTTAGGAAAGAGAAAGAAACTGTAGGGTGTATTTCACCTTCAGGAAAAATTGTACAGATATTAGTGGTTTGCAAACTGAGCATTTTGAACCAAAGGCCGGAAATTATATTTGAGGCGTCACGATGTCTGTAGTTCTCCTTCTTTTATCTTTAGTACCGACTTCGTCCTCTATAAATTGCATTTAAAAAAGTGTATTGTTAAACAAACGCCATTTGAACTTAGAGAAAATTAAGTAGAAATATTTATTGTGGTTATTGAATAAAATCAAGCATAATTATATATATATAGGCCTATAAATAAATTAATTTCCCTTTGTTGCTGTAATAATGATTGTTTATCTAATATATAAAAATGAATGTTTGTTTGTTTGTATGTTTGTTTGTTCGTACTTTATGCGCGGCCATACCGTTGTGATGGGGCTTTTTGCAAAATGTTCAGGAGATTCCCGGGATGAACATAGGCTATAAGAGAGTTGTGATACTCAACTCCTACCACCCTTAAAAGTCGCCCTTTGTAGTGGAAAACGTGAAAAAAAGTAGCTCTTTGGATGCTTAAATGGCTTTCGCTGCCTAAAGCATAACAGATACACAAAATTAATGTACACAGAATTCCGATTCAGATTGAGGGTCTTTCCACTTTTCAGCGGTTGCCCTTTTACCAGCCGGCTGCTGGCCCTTCACATCAACATGTGTCAATCACAGAGGTAGATGATCAACAGCCAGTGTAGGGGTGACATGTGGTTAGCATGTCGAGTCCCCCAGCCGTTATTGCTGGTTCCTCAACCTGGAGCCGCTACTTATTGTAGCTACCCAATTGCCTCACGATGCTGGGTGGGCACCGGTCCCATACTGGCCGAAATACCATGAGAAAATTTCTTCCCCCATGGGGACTCGAACCAGCGCAAGTCCCGTAGCTCTGCGCCAAGGCTTCCTACCTTAACCGCTCGGCTACGGCGCGGGACACAGAATTCAATATCTCAAAAAGCTCTACAAGAAAGTATGCGGCAGCATATTATGTTTATCTCATACAGATAATCCACAATAACCATTTTTGTCTTTCATTGATGCCAAGAAGATCGAGACAAGTACATAGATTCCTGTGCAAGTATAGCAGCACATGGCGGGTATTATTTTACGGGTAATTCACAATAACGAATTTTGTCTTTTAGCTCATTTATGCCAAGAAGATCGAGACAAGTACATAGATTACTGTGCAAGTATAGCAGCACATGGCGGGTATTCTTTTACGGATAATTCACAATAACGAATTTTGTATTTTAGATCATTTATACCAAGAGGATCGAGATAAGTAGATTCCCGGGCAAAACCGGGTAATCAGCACGGTAAATCTTAAAATAATTACGATACACATTTATTATTATTTATCATTTAACTTATTCAACTAATCATAAGAAGTACATTAATTTTCGTCTTTCAGCTCATTTATACCAAGAAGATCGGGATGAGTAGATTGCCGGACAATGCCGGGCAAACAGCACGGGGTATCTAAAAATAATTACGATATAATGTGTCCTTTTACTATTGTAACTAAACATAAAGCACATTAATTTTCGCATTTCAGCTCTTTTATGTCAAGAAGATCGGGATAAGTCGATAGATTCCCGGGCAACGCCGTGTAATCAGCACGGGTTATCTAAAAAATATAAATTTATAATTATTTTTCCTTCCACTTATTCCACTAAACATAAAATCACGTTAATTTTCATTTATTTAGGCGTAGCAATGCACGCCGGGCATTAGCTAGTTGTTAATAAAATTAAACTTATAATATAAAATTATAACATTTTTACCTAATAGGTTCGTCTCCTCAATTTTGGAAAGTATTAATTATCTATAGGGCTTTCGGGATTTGTCCCATCATCAGCAGAAGGAGCAGGAAATGGGTCGTTATCTGCTGACTCTGAATACGGTATACTGGTACACTATTGACGATATGGTACAAATGATTAAATTTATTTACATGCTAACTAACAAAACTACTCTACTAGAGTTAACATTGTGGTTAGTACTTATCCACTACAACAGCGGTTAGATGTGGCAACCACTAAGCTCGTTGCAAACATTGTACCTGTTACTCATATTCTGATACTCATTCAATCTCATTATTATAGTGGCAATGTGAAGTTTATTTATTTTTCTCATGTTATTGGAAAATATCACGAAATAGTGAATGTTGGATCGTATAAATGTAAATAATTGAGTCATAAATCATTACATTACTATCGATTTATTACACGCAGACGTAGAAAATTTAAACATTTAAGGCCGGTATTCAGAAATCAACTGGTTTTATGAATACTTTCTACGTCATAGAGAGGGGGAAAGAGTCGCTCTTTGCGTAAAGATTAGTTTCTGAATATATATATATTTCTCTATGTCATAGAGAGGGGGAAAGAGTCGCTCTTTGCGTAAAGATTAGTTTCTGAATATATATATATATATATATATATTTATTTATCTATGTCATAGAGAGGGGGAAAGAGTCGCTCTTTGCGTGAAGATTGGTTTCTGAAAATATACATATATATTTCTCTACGTCATAGAGAGGGGGAAAGAGTCGTTCTTTGTGTGAAGATTGGTTTCTGAAATATATACATTTCTCTACGTCATAGAGAGGGGTGAAAGAGTCGCTCTTTGCGTGAAGATTGGTTTCTGAATATATATATTTCTCTACGTCATAGAGAGGGGGAAAGAGTCGCTCTTTGCGTGAAGATTGGTTTCTGAAAATATATATTTCTCTACGTCATAGAGAGGGGTGAAAGAGTCGCTCTTTGCGTTTAGATTGGTTTCTGAGTATATATATTTCTCTACGTCATAGAGAGGGGGAAAGAGTCGCTCTTTGCATAAAGATTGGTTTTTGAATATATATATATTTGTGATTTTAACAATGTATTCCGGCACCAATGATTTGTCTTCAATTTCGCTTTATAATTTTCCTACATTCGTCTCTATTATAATACATTTCTTCCTGAATTTCGCAGTCCTTTAAAGTTTCTCTAATCCCTTGGATGGACGTGAGATTTGGCATTAATCTGAACTTGTACCTTCAGCACGAGAACGGAACGTTTCCATACAATGGTTCCCATTCAAAACGTTATGTACTCAGCCCCCTCTAGAAGCCCTAGAAGTTTGCAATGAGATTTTCCGAACATCCTGTATTTTCTTCGTGTCCTGAGAGTTGATTTTTTTCTCAATTGTTTCCGATTTTGGTTAAATAGAAAAACAAGAATAAGGAGAAAATGGGTTATACTTACAAGTTGTTATCGTATTTAATATTTATAAAGTCATGTCACAGTTGAAGCGCACCTGCACACTGTTTTTAGAAAATAGGCCTTGAAATCAGCAGTTTGCGGTGCTGTAAAGCGACCGAGCAAAAGAGATGTAGGTGGTTGCCAAGCAACACAAAGAGGCCAGCAAACACGGATGTTGCGTTCTCTACTTATAAAGGAGACCATCTAATACACCCTGATGCAATAAACTTTTCCATACTAAATCCAGTGCCTGCATTAATTATCATGATATAAGATCCAGTAACATTATAAATTAAAAATTATTAATAATTTAATTTACATTATGTAAATATTATTAAGATTAACAATTATTTTCAGTTGTTTCTTTTAAATATTGTATAACCGACAAATTATTTTTTATTATATATATAATTATTTTTATTCGTTTTTTATCCTCAGGGGTCCTCATCTAGGGGATATGTGGATGGCGACCACAAGGTACCCAAGCTGAGCAAAACATTTCTTCCCCTTACTTGTGTTTTGCACTCTTTTAACTTTACTATCTAACCTCTCTTGGTTAACTCTTGTTTTTTCAACCCTGACGCTATTAGGGCATCCGAGGGCTAGGGAGTCTTTCCTTTCTTCCATTTCTTCTTTCCTATATTTTCATTTCTTCTCCAGAAAAGCCTGACCAGAGGCTATACAATGGCTGCTCCATCACTGGTCTTGCCTTTCCTTTGGCCAGCAATCAATCGAAGGGACTATTATTATGCTTTCAAGTCTTATATGAGAATTTCCCCCGGAAGGGAAAATTTTCTATGGGATCATAACAGGCCTTGGCCTAATACTTGGAAGGAAGAAGAAGAAGAAGAATATAGGAACAATATACCAAACAATTCAATTTATCTTGCGAAACATGTACTCTTACCTTAAGGGAGGAAAGGAGATTACGGGTATTTGAGAATAAAGTTCTTAGGAATTTTTTTGACCAAAGAGAGATGAACAGAAGGTGAATGAAGATAACTACACGGTCTTTATAGCAAACCAAATATAGTAAGAGGGGGCACGCCGTAGCGTAGTGGTTAAGGCACTGAGCTACAAGCCGGAGGGTCGAGGGTTCAAGTCCCGTTGGGGTCAGGATTTTTAAACTGACCCAAACCCTCTGGTGGCACTATGGCCCTGGGGTCGACTCAGCCTCTAACGGAAATGAGTACCAGACGCTTGTTCTGGGGGTAAAGACGGCCGTCACGCAGGGCTGACAACCCGGCTGACATAAAGTGCCGATTGTCTAGAAAAAGTGGGAGCCCTAACCTCCTACTACCCCAAGGGCCTCCGGGTCTGTTGTGGGATCACTTTACTTTTAGATATAGTAAGAACAGTTAAGTCTCGTACACTGCCATGAGCAGGACATGTGGCACGTATGGTAAACGAAAGACGTGAATGGAAGCTTCTTGTGGGAAAACCAGAGGGTAAACTCCCAGTTGGTAGACCAAGAATGAGGTGGGTGAATAACATTAACTATGATTTGAGGGAAGTAGATTATACAGGGAATGATTGGAAAACATTAGCCCAAGATAGGAATGTACGGAGAGCTTATATCTGCGCGGCCATGAACCTACGGGTTCGATAGTGCCAGTGAGTTAGTTATACTACTATTACTATTATTCCATGGCGCGACAGGCCTGGAAGAACCTTGGCCTTCAGGACTCCCAAAATTATGCTTCTTCACCTACACCACGTACACTGCACTCAAACAAATATTCAGTTATTAAACAGTTTTGCATGTTCAATGCTATTTTTACAATGTGTTTAAAGGATTTTTCTAATACTATATTTGCAAAAATAGCATAATTTATGGTGACTATTTACTCGTAACTCATGCCCCAAATGGGAGTCAATGACCAATCACGTTACAATGAGTTTTGATTTACAACCAATGACAGCCGTGTTTCACCTCGCTCTTTATCGATTTCTCTTTATCAGCTCCTGCTTTTGTGATAAAGAAAGCTCCTCCTTTTTAATGTTCTGAACAGGTCAAAGCATTATTTATCTCCAACAAATACATTGAATATAGCAAATAATGAAAGGATTCCTTGATTTTACTGACTTGTTTACTAAAAAAAATAAATGAATAACCCGTAATGTTGATTATGATATATAGTTTAATGTGTTTAATTATTTCTCCACTTGGGTGCACTCTTACAATATTGCGATCTTATTTGGCAATAAATAATATGATCAAGCTGCAGTGAATGAACATAACCTCACATTTCTGATTTGTTTTCAAACATCGCCGTTTACATTAAATATATAAATATTTTAAAATAACTATAGTTAAACAATGACTTGTGAGTAAACAGCTTAATTTTATTCGTTAAATAGTCCTAACAAATGCCACTCTTGATTTCCAATTTATCGATAATTTGGAAATCACTCGTGGCATTACTTGTGATGATAAGATAGAAAATTCTATTTATTAGTGCATGTGTTTATGAAAATGAACTGTCTTTTATTCGCAGATGACCAGATCATTGTAGCTTCCTCAGAAAATCAACTACAAATATCAGTTTATATATTATGGAAACTAATACGCTAAAAGATTATAATTTAAAGATATCAACAGAGAAAACAAAGTCCATGGCATTTATTGGAACTCAGCATAAAAGGACAAACAATTTTAATTAGAGCCAATATCATCGAACAAGTAACTTGTTTTAATTAACTGGGATTCATGATATCGTACCTGCAAAATTTCGATATGGCGAAGAAATTAGGGACATTTCAACACATATGTGGTTCAATAAGAAGATATTTGAGAAATAAAACCACAAGGGAAACTCAATTAAAATTTTACAAAACAGTAGCCGTTCCAACGTTAACGTACGGATCTGAGATTTTGCCTTTAACGATCTCTGATAAACGTAAAATAGAGACAATAAAAATAAGATTTCTGAGATCCGTTGCAGGTGTATCTTTAAGAGACCAAAAGAAAAGTCAAGATATCAGAGATGAATAATTACAAATATATAATTTAAACGAGAGAATATACAGAAATACATGCATTTAGTTTGAACATGTACAAATAATGCCAAAGAATCCTTTATCAAAACAGATGCTTCATTATAAACCTCAAGACCGAAGAAATGTGGGAAGACCAAAACGACATTGGAAGGACGTCCTCTAGAGTATTGTGCATCGGGGAGGGGAACGGGCCAACAGGTCCATACCTTGAAGATGATGAAAAGGATATGTTAATTCTAGAGCAGTTTCAGAATACCATTTCAAAATATAAATAATAACACCTGCATTTTCATTATGATCTATACAAATATACCTTATCTAAATTGCAGAGAACATTTTGTGTTAATACTGTAATCTTAATGAATTTCTGTATCAGAAAAATGTGACTAACTTGCATGTTCAATTAAAGAAGCTACAGAGAGAGTAAAATCGCAAATCAATTTTGAAAGTTGCAACTGAATAGGCCATAAAGTAAAATATAGTAAAATGATAACACAATAAAATTTTAAGTGACTTATATATTCTCTACGGTATCCTATAAGTTTGATCATAAAATGTTTTTATTGGTAACAATTTCCTGCCCTCTTCCAGTTTCTATTGGATACAGAATAAATTGAAGGTCCAATGTTTTAATACCTTGAAATAAATATCGATGTATTCTAGAATCGAAATAAACCTACAAAATTTTGAGGAATAAATATAAATTGTATATATATATATATATATATATATATATATAGGGAATCCATTTTAAGAGGAAACTTCGCATCATTCTGCCACCGCGACCAGACTGCTGAAATTTCTCAATTAAATGGTGAGTAATAAGCCTCTATGTACGGGCCTTTTTTTACAATAATCTAATTAGTTGAGTTATTTATATTTTGTAGCTTCTGTCTTCATTTGCCGGTAGTAACGGAACACGCTCCCCGCCGGTTCAAGCACAATAGCGGGCAAAGGGAGAGCCACTGCAACGATGTAAAAAGGTTTCCGCTTAAAATGGATATTCTATTCTATAGTAATTCTGCCCGAGGGCAGGTCTTTCACTGTAATCATAGCATTTCCATGTTATGATTTGCAGCTTTACTAAGAAATTATAGGTGTGGTAGCTTCCCGTTGCTTTCCACACCGGTGAGGGATGATGACGATAAGGATGATTATGATGGCCAAATGATTTTTGGGGACCGTTGGACCCTAAGCTTCCTGACATTTGTCTTACAGGCAAGGAAAAACCCCGAAAAAAAACCTCACCCAGGAGCCCGTCCCGACCGGGAATCGAATCCGGGCCCGCTGCATGACAAGGCAGCACGCTACCTCAAGACTACAGCGTGGACATATTTATATATAAGAAATACAATGAAAATAGGGACTCTAAAAATAATACTGTAGATATGTTTTAAAAACAAAAATGTAGGGCCTACCCAATTAAAAGCAGGATAAATATTTGACTCACGTCTCGCCATTTAAAGTTCACCACAGACGTCAGTTTACCAACCCAAAGTGTGAGAGTAATTTTCTAATAGATACAAACTAAACTAAACGCTATTTCGTGCCGGGAATTATATCAATCTACAAAGACCGGGATAGCATCGGCGTGTTTCGGAACTGCAACTTCTGGCATGAGTTCTACGTCACAAGTAAAAAAGTAAAGTGATCCCACAACAGACCCGGAGGCCCTTGGGGTAGTAGGAGGTTAGGGCTCCCACTTTTTCTAGACAATCGGCACTTTATGTCAGCCGGGTTGTCAGCCCTGCGTGACGGCCGCCTTTACCCCAGAACAAGCGTCTGGTACTCATTTACGTTAATAGGCTGAGTCGACCCCAGGGCCATAGTGCCGCCAGAGGGTTTGGGTCAGTTTAAAAATCCTGACACCAACGGGATTTGAATTTAGGTGTAATTGTACAATGAACATAAGTAATCATGATGCGTTTACAATATAATTATTATTTACAAAATATTTTAATTCAATCTAGAGTTATTGATTGAAATATAAAATGTACAAGATAGAAAGTCAGATAAAAAACTGTTAATGACATAGATTATACATGTTTAAATTCAGTTTCTCTGCATATCTTATATTAGGACATACCCTAATGGTGCGCGCAAATATTGTCTGCAACCTACTCACGCACCCCCAACCCCTTTTCTGTCCCAACGGTTCGACCGCTGCCATCGTACGCATTGCGTCTCACCCTCTCCGCCTCTCCATGCTTTTCAGCCGCCCCCTCCACCCGCTCTTCATCGAGCTAGTGCGGCATTGATGGACAAATCTTGATATTCAGTGTGTATAAGCTTATATATCAAAATGCTGAACTAAGGCTGTAACCTTCCTTGTCTAACACTAAATGCTGAATAGTAGAGAAAAGCACATCTCCAAACATGCCAGAGGATTTGAACAGCTTTACCTTGTACAATAATCCCTATTTCTAAGTGACTAAATTGTAGGCATTCAGCAATTCCGGATTATATTTGTCTTGTATAATACATTGTTGATTTGAGTTGTACATCGACTTCCTTGATTGTATCTTATTATATATTACAATAGAAGTATTGATAGTTTGAACTCTCATGTAATAATGTAATTCATTAGCTTTGCGTCTAAGCCCATACCATACATTCGTGATAGTTCTATGTGGTAACAAATAAGATTTAATATTACTTTAACATAAAAAGCAAATAAAAATATATCCCAGAAATAAGATAAATATTCATATAAAGGTAACATCCATCCATCCATTGAAGACGTAATTCTTTTTCCACGTTGTGGTGGCATATTTAAGCAGCTAACTCTCTTCATACCCGATGGTGTACTGACGTTATGAAGGATTAGTGTCCCAAAAAGAATTACTGGTTCAGGTTGGGTTTGATTTTCGCTAGAGCTGGATTCTCTTCTCAAGGTCGGAAGTTGGTACACGGGATAGGAAAACACTTTAAAAATCACTAATAACTGTCTCTTGTAGAAATATTTGTAAATTTATTTACTATTTAATTTCCCAGCAGATCAAGTAAATATAGGTGGTATTATTCTTCACCGTCAATTAAAATTAAATTATTTTCTTTTCTTGAATCAACTATTCTTCTTGTATTAAATATCACATTTTATCAGGAGAACTCTTATTGCTTCTATCCTTGATGAAAGTTGTATGCTGAATGACCAGTGTAATTCTTTTCTAATTTTAAAGAACATTATTACATCATATGATTTTATATTTAAATTCTATTGGTTAATGGTCCATTAAATACCAGGTTTAAATTTGATTTGTTAAATCAAAAAGTTAATTGTTTTAACATCCAATCAGAATTTAGTATACTTTTATTTAAAATATTAAGTTAAGCAGGTGTTCCTATTACAGTTATAACAGAAAGCTATATTAATTCAGACAACAATGACTTAAAACACAATTTTAAAAGCATTATTTAGAAAGACTGTTATATAATGCAATTTTTTAATTGTTACTGAGACATTTTTATTCAACAATGAACAACAATTAATTATTTAGATGTTTTTCTTTATTTAAGTTATATTTAAATATTAAAAGAATTTTAAAATATAAAATTATTAACTTTAACTTTCATATTTATTATGATATTAAAATCCTGCTATACCATCCATAGTAATTCTTCCCGAGGGCAGGTCTTTCACCGCAATCATAGCATTTTCATGCTATGCTTGCAGCTTTACAAGTGGAATTGTAAGTGTGGTAGCTTCCCGTTGCTTTCCACACCGGTGAAGGATAATGATATGGATGATGGTGATGATGTCCATAAGATTTCGGGGACCGTTTGGGACTTAAAGTTTTCCTCACATTTGTCTTACAGGTGAGGAAAACCCCCGATAAAAACCTAACCCAGAAAAACTGCCCCGACCGGGGATCGAACCTGGGCCCGCTGCGTGACAAGGCAGCACGCTACCTCGAGACCACAGCGGTGGACAAAGGCAACATAATAACTAAATTACAAACGAGTTGAGATAAATATGTTATGTAACATATGTACATAAATCGCAAAAATGTAAAGATTACGAAAGCAATACTCAAATATTAAATAACACTGGTCGACAAAAATGAACTTTTTTTTCTTTCACAAGAACAAAAAATTTGAGATTTTAGAAGTATTTTTCATCCTGAATTTAAATATAATTTCAGTTTTTTTCCTATCAGGCAAGAGTTTTCTGTGATATTCATTTACATTTTTTATAATTTTTAATAAAATCCATCTAACTCTAACTCATTCTGACTTACCTAGAAAGTGGTAGGTAGTGATTTTCGGGCATATTTTATGTAAGATCATTTTTATTTCCATCTGAATCATTTTCAGTTTGAACTAGGTCAGAATCAGAGTTATGAGTTAAGGTTATATCTGCATATACTGGTACAGGGAACTCTTCATATAAGGTAAAGGTTCCTATGACAGGTCAAAGAAAATGCTAAAATCAATTTTAAAAAAGTAGCTGTCACAAAAAAGCTGTGCCTGATGGAAAAATTCTGACTACATACCTGAATTCAGTATGAAAAAATGCACTAGATTCACTAATCAGATTTCTTGTGAAGAAAACCTTGTCGACCAGAGTAATTGTTAAATTACTGTAAAGGGACACATTAAATTTACTTTGTAAGGCACAATTACTCATACATCTGAAGTGGGCAAGCCATCTAAACTACCTGAGGAAAACCCAGAGTAACACTGGTCCCTTTACATGAAATTATAACGCTTGACTAAGCAATAAATTTGAAGAGAAATATATGTCTAAATCGGGATTTGAACCCAATATATCTAGTTATATACACCAGTGCTTTAACGATTTAAGCTATTAGGCATCACGATTTAAACATAGTTTTTTCTCTTTACTAATACGTTTTCCGTGCACCGTGTAGCGGTGATCTTTTGTTTCGCTAACGCCATCTAGCGGTCTCTTAAATAAGAGCGTATCGTATTAGCTTTACTTGCTAGAAATGTAATGTGTTGATGACGCACATCGAATTAATGCATCCTTAGTATTTACAATTAAATACTTACTTACTCACTGGCACTATCGAAACCGTAGGTTCATGGCCACGCGGACATAAACTCTCCATACATCCCTATCCTGAGCTAATGCTTTTCAATCATTCCCTGTATAATCTACTCCCCTCAAATCATAGTTAATGTTATTCTCCCACCTCATTCTTGGTCTACCAACTTGACGTTTTCCCTCTGGCTTTCCTACAAGAAGCTTCCATGCAAGTCTTTCACTCCCCATACGTGCAACATGTCCTGCCCATCGCAGTCTACGAGACTTAACTGTTCTTATTATATCTGGCTTCCTATAAAGACCATGAAGTTCATTGTTATCTAGTCTTTTCCATTCACCTGTCTGTTCATCTATCTTTGGTCCAAAAATTTTCCTAAGTACTTTATTCTCAAATACTTGTAATCTTCTTTCCTCCCTTAAAGTAAGAGTCCATGTTTCGCACCCGTATAATATAACTGGTAGAATAATAGTTTTATATATTTTCAGTTTAACGTTCTTTGAAAGGAGTTGAGACATCAAGTGTCTCTGCAATGCATAATAGCACGCATTTCCAGAATTGAGCCTATGTTTAATTTCTTTGTGCATCTCATTCCTATATGTGATTATTGTTCCTAGGTATCTGAATTCGGCCACTTCCTCAAAATTTCCCTCATTTGTCATTAGTTGTCCATTTCCATTATATAATGAATTTCTACGTGTGACCATATATTTAGTTTTACTATTAAAAGCAAGTACAGTAATACTGATGTATAATATATAAGGTTTATTTTGGAAAACAAAAAAGTAATTTAGGTAAAGATATTGATAAGAAGGAACAATAACATATAACATCCAATGCCAAAAAAAAATATGAATTGAAGAATTGCAAGCAATACATTAATACTACCTGTCTTGGACACGAGGACACCAGGGAACTGTGGGAAATGAACGTGCTGATCAATTATCTAAATCCGCAGCATCTTCTGAGCTTCATTATTCATTTTTAAAGTGACCAACATCCTACGTTAAAAAGAAACTGTTGGACTATATCATCACTGATTGGAGTGAACCTTGGATAAGGAGTACAAATGGCGCTTTGGCTAAAGAGCTCTTCTTTCCTACAGTACACTATAGGCTAAATGCAAAACATTTTATTACAAATTTCATTTTAACACAATTTATGACTGGCCATGGAAAATTTGGAAGTTATTTTAGGAGATTTAGATTTAGATTTAGATTTATTTATTTAGCCTGGGGTTGTAAGGGGTAGTGACGTGTGTATAACCTCTCCTACCTAATTCTCATCCTCACCTTCTCGTGGTACAACCCGTTTTCACAAACGAGGCTCTGAGGACCGAGTCACGGCGGTATAAACCGTTCCATCAGGTACTGAGTAACTGCGGTCTTCCTAATGTCTGTCCAGAGACTAACAGGTAGCAGCCCTACCACTGGACTACTTAGCGTCGGGACAGTTAAACCGTCCTCAGGAACTTCAAAATACTTTAAAGTCTCAACACGAAAAAAGCCAGAAGGAATTGAAATATGACGACCCACAGCAAAGAAATATGGTTATAAGTCAAGATGGATGCAACATGTTCATCGAATGGAAGATCACAGAATACCCAAACAAATGTTAAGATATCAACCTGCAGGAAGAAGAAGACCAGGACATCCACTCAAAAGACTTCTGGATAGTGTTTCTCTTGAGGCCGAAACAGGTCAACAAATGGCCTAAATTCGTGAATGTACTATGATGATGATGATGATGATGATATTTAGCCTGGTGTAGTTAAGGCCATGTGGCCTTCTCTTCCACTCACCAGGGCAAACATGTATTACATCAGAATATAACAATTACAATGAACTCTAATATTAAATACTAAATAAAAATTTGATCAAAAAGATAATATCTATTATATTACGATCTATAATACAACTAGTTAATGTTAGTTAAAATTAAGACCATAACTAATAATAAAATGTATACAAGCAAGACATATTAAATTGCCCCTGCCTAATGTTTATAAAAAACAAAGAAAAATAATGAGATATAGAAAACTAATTTTACGTTTGTACAATATTTAAAACAAAACAAATGAAAATATTTGTTATTCTTAATATTATTTTCATAGATGATTAAATTTATTAATTGTTTATATTTTTTATATTAACCCAGACAGTGATCATAATTGTAAATGTCAAGAATCAATACAATCTGTAAAACATGTTTTATTTGATTGTCCTATTTTCGAAAGACAACGATTCTGGTTAAAACTTACCTTTAAATGATGATGAGGCTTCTGCCTCAATGTGTGAAGTGATTTTTAAGAACCAAAATTATTATAAACATTTTATGAAATTCATAACAATATGTAGTATGTTCTAAGACACTCATTGACGATTCACTCATTCAAAACCATAAGATAATATTTCTGTTTTACAATGTATAGTATAATATTGATATAGTAATCTACAACCCTAACATACCTTTGTGGCGAAATAGGGTTTCAAAATATTTGGAGATTCAATTATAATAATAATAATAATAATAATAATAATAATAATACCGTTTCAACTCCAAATGTGCATTATCCTATCAATGTTTTATTGGATAATGCAATATTGTGATGAGATGTGTATTGTACATATTACATAATACAAAATAAATGCACTTTTACTATTAATAAGTTGGCAAGAGGCACTCGAAAGAGCATTAAGTTATAAGTTTATGATTTGTCTTTTATGAGTTCGTTCAGTGATCCTGTCCATATTCTGCATTGTTTGTAATGGTATCGCTCACACTTTTGGTCACATATCTTGCATTCACACGAATCACTCGGTTGGTGGAATTTTGTATTTTTGCACATTTTGTGATGATATCCGTGTGTTGCTATGCCTATGATTCTGTGCCTTTGTGGTTGGTTACTTCCAGTTCACTCTCTGTTTACTATGGCATCTGAGGCGTAGAAATCTTCGTCGATCTCTTTTTCTCTCTGTTTCTTTTTTTCGATGACTTTCTTATATGGCTCCGTTGCTGGCAGTAGCATCCTTTGCCTCAGGTCCTCCAGGAAGAAGGTTTCTCTGGCTAGCATATAGGCCATTCTATTTGGTGTGTATTTGCTTGCACCTAATGCCTTTTTGATGAATCTTGGTTTTACTTTTTCTAACCTCTCCAAATCGCTGGTCGATAGTTTCTCCCATATCAGTTCTATCCCGTAGGTGACGATCGGGGTGATCACTGATGCGAATAATTTCATGGCTGTGACTAATTTTAACGATTGTGATGTCTTTGATACTGCACATAGCTCTTATATCTGCTGCTGCTCTCTCCTGCACATGTGCGCTGAAAGACTTTGTTGTTGGCTGCAGTGTTATGCCTAAATATCTGAATTTGTTTGACCATTCTTATCGGTTTCTTCTCCTAGTTTTAGATTATCACTTGCCGCTGTTCTTCCTCCTTTCTTTAAAACCATTTGTACGGTCTTGTTGCTGTTTATCTTGAACTCATTTTCCATAGCCCCTCGTTGTATCCCATCTATGCCTTTTTTGCAATTCTTCTTTGTTTTGTGCTCCAATGGCCATGTCGTCCGCATACATTACCAGCGTAGTCCCGTTTGTTGCTTTCCCAATGTCAGCCGTCATTATGTTAAATAGTAGCGGGCTGATGGGGTCTCCTTGTAGTATCCCATTAGTTTGCATAACCTCGTCTGATGCCGCAACCTCATCTGTTATTTGTGACCAGTTTCGCCTCATTATGTCGTGTACTATTCGAACAATGGGGTGCTCGTTTCCAATCATGTCCCTCATCTTCGTGAGTAGTTTTGTTCTGTTTATGTAATCGAACGCTTTTTCATAATCTATGAAGACCACGTAGTATTTCTCTTTCGGTCTGTTGAGGGCTGCTTCTATTTCATATAATAATGCGGGTGCTGCTTGCAGAGTGGATTTTCCTTTCCTAAATCCGAATTGGTTATCTGGGATGTTTAATTTTTACTATTAATAAATAATGTGTTTGAGGATCTGCATTAGTTTTAACTCCAGAGAAATACTGATAGTGTGTAGGAAAACTGCAAATCTTCAGTAATTCATGATATTCCTTGAAATAAAGGAGTTTTGTTAATAAAAGAATAATAATAACACATTTTTATTAAAATTATATTTTTAATCGAAATTCTCAACCTAAAGTGATATCGTGGTGAATTGACTTATTCCTCCTTTTTTTACGGAAACTCTAAACTGTATAGGTAAAATTATTAATCCACGATCAAATAATAGATGCGATATAAATTAATTAAATCAACTTTTGTTACTGCAATAAAGTAATCCCATCTTATCTATAATGCATTTTATACAAGGAGCAAAATAACCTTTATATTTTCAGTTCGCCATACGCTTCCGGCAACTTCTCCGACACAGAAAATTAGCGGGTCTGTCTGCTCGCAAGGGGTTTCAATATCTTACATGTAGATGCGAGAACATGATTGAAATATGTTCAGTGTGCATTTTTTTTTTTTTTCAATATTCTTGGATTTCAGTTGTGGCATAACAGTTATATTATTATTATCATCGTCATTATCATCATCATCATAGTACAATCACGAATTTAGGCAATTTGACCTGTTTCGGCCTCAAGAGAAACACCACCCAGAAGTCTTTTGAGTGGACGTCCTGGTCTTCTTCCTGCAGGTTGATATCTTAACATTTGTTTGGGTATCCTGTGATCTTCCATTCGATGAACATGTTGCATCCATCTTGACTTATAATCAGAAATTTTTTTTCTAAAGGTTCCATGTTTAACTCTTCTAAGATGCCCTTCTTTTTTTTTGTGATCTAGTCGTTGTGTATCTTGCCGTCCTCGGAAGGTAGTCTCATTTCCAGCAGATTATTATTATTATTATTATTATTATTATAGTATATTATATTATCATTGTCGTTATTATATTATTGTTATTATGATTATTAGTTATTGTTGTTGTGTATTAGTAGTAGTAGTAGTAGTAGTAGTCGTATTATTATGTATTGTTATTAGTATTATTAGTATTATTATTATTACTACTACTACTATTATTATGGTATTATTATTATTATTATTATTATTATTTATTATTATTATTATTATTATTATTATTATATTATTATTATTATTATTTGAAGTAGTAGTGATAATCCTTGCATTTATTGGGCTCAGTGGCCCGTTATGTTCTTTTGTCGATACTTATCTACACATTGATGTATTCTTATAACTAACTAACTCACTGGCTCTGTCGATCCTGTAGGTTCATACCGAACGGACATAAGCTCTCCATACATCCCTCTCATGAGCTAATATTTTCTAATCATCCTCTGTATAATCTACTTCCCCCAAATCATGGATAATGTTATTCTCTCACTTCTTTCTTGGTCTACCAACTGGGCTTTTTCCCTCCGGTTTTCATACCAGAAGCTTCCATACACCTTTTTCATCCCCTATACGTACGACATGTCCTGGCCATCGCAGCGTAAGATATGTATTCTTATAGTATGTGATCCTCAATTTTGCTAGTAATTTTACAGATAATCTATAATTAGTATACTACACAATCAACTTTTATAAGATTCATGATGTGTTCCGTTGAGGTATTATTCAAAATTAATATAAAATTATGGAATATTCACCTGAAAGGTCCGTCTCCTCAACTTAATTAATCATTTAACTGTAGCGCTTTCGGGACTTGTCCCATCATCGGCAGGATTCAAAACTGGCGTTTCACTGAAGATCTGGTAGGGGGGCGTTGCATGTATTGGGTTCGTTTTCGTTTATCAGGCTGTCGTTGTTGTGAGCTGCTTTCATGATTTCCATCTCTTCGAGTACGTTTATCTTCGCTGGATTATTTTCTCTGTGCATTACTGTTAGGGTGTTTTCAATATTTAACATGCGATGTCCTTCATGGATAACGTGTTTTGCATAGCTTGATTTCCCTTCTGCGTGAATGAACCATATATCATTCAGAGGGACATGAAAACTTTGTAAAAACAAGAGGAAAACGCCCAAGTTGATAGACCAAGAAAGACTAACATTAACCATGATTTGAGGGAAGTAGATTATTCAGCGGATGATACTTTTATCCCTACAACAAACTATCTTTTGAGAGGAAAGATGTGAAAATTATTAATTATGACGTAGACATGGCTACGCTTGTGTGATAAACACTTCTTCTGTAGCAATATGTAAATCCCTTTGTAAAAATCTTGATCCAAGATACTAAAAGGGAGAGCTGAAAAAAGTTGTGCTGAAGTATAAAGAGATCAAGAAGCAAACTGTGATAGCTTATTTTGAGTCAGGTTGAGTAATAGGCCCTCAGTTGCAGGCCGTGCGCAAGGGTTGACAAGGTAGTGTTCATAAATCACCGCAATCCACCCACACAAGTAAAGCAGCTTGGGTGATGGACCATCGAAAGCAAGAAAAAAAAAAGACAGCATGTCCTCTTACGTGGGATTTAATGGCCTACTGGATGGAGTTTCAGAACCATTTTAAGCTTTCTGGATTGGGATGTGCAAGGGAAGTTGTTTTTTTGAGAGAGTGAAACATCTTATTCCCTGATGATGTCAGTCTTCGTCTATCCTAAGGCGAGTCTTTAATGGATAACTTGACAATTATTATGAGACAAAACAATAAGAATGAGCAAACACTTAACATATAATAATAAATAATAATAATAACTATGATTCTTATTATTATACGTATTATTAGTTCTTATTATTATTATTATTATTATTATTATATATTATTATTATTAATTATTAGTATTATATGATTAATTATTATTATTAGACAGAAGGAATGAAGATAGATATCCCCCCAAAACACATAACAAAAATACAAACCTAAAGGCACCCGAGATGTGGGCAGACCTAGAAAGAGATGGGATGACAAGTCGGAACGAGGTCAACAGACCTAATCCATGAATGAAGATGATGATGATTATTATTAGTATTATTATTATTAGTATTATTCTTATGATTATTATATTATTATTATTATTATTATTATTAATTAATTGAGACAGAATGAATGACGATAGATATACAAAACAAATAACAAAATAAAACTAAAGGCACCCGAGATGTGGGCAAGACCTAGAAAGAGAAGGATGGGCTGCAAGTCGGAACGGGTCCACACAGACCTAATCCATGAATGAAGATGATGATGATATTATTATTATTATTATTATTATTAGTAGTATTATTATTATTATTATTATATCTATTATTATTATATATTATTACTTATTATTAGACGTGAATGATTGAAGATAGATATACCAAAACAAATAACAAAATACAAACCTAAAGGAACCCGAGATGTGGCCGACTCCAGACCTAGAAAGAGATGGGTGCTGGAAGTCGGACACGGGTCAACAGACCTAATCCATGAATGAAGATGATGATGATGATTATTATTATTATTATTATTATTATTATTATTATTATTATTATTATTATTATTATTAGACAGAATGAATGAAGATAGATATCCAAAACAAATAACAAAATACAAACCTAAAGGCAACCGCGATGTGGGCCCAGACCTAGAAAGGGATGGGGCTGAAGTCGGAAAGGGTCAAAACAGACCTAATCCTGAATGACGATGATGATGATGATGATTATTATTATTATTATTCTTATTATTATTATTATTATTATTTTATTATTATTATTAGTATCTTATTAATTTAGACAGCAATGAATGAAGATTAGATATCCAAACAAATAACAAAATACAAACCTAAAGGCACCCGCAGAGGTGGGCACGCAACCACAGACCTAGAAAGAGAGGGCGTGAAAGTCGGAACGGGTAAACAGACCTAATCCATGAATGAAGATGATGATGATGCTTATTATAGTTATTAATTATTTATTATTCATTATTTTATTATTATTATTATTTATTATTATATATTATTATTATTATTTTATTATTATTATATTTTAGACAGAATGAAATGAAGATAGATATCCAAACAAATAACAAAATACAACCTAAAGGCACCCGAGATGTGGGCAGACCTAGAAGAAAGAATGGGCTGAAGTCGGACCGGGTCACCAGACCTAATCCATGAATGAAGATGATAGATCTTATTATTATTATTATTAGTATTATATTATTATATTATTATTATTATTATTATTTTTAGACAGCAATGAATGAAGATAGATATCCAAAACAAATACAAAATACAAACCTAAGGGCACCCGAGATGTGGGCAGACCTTAGAAAGAGAGGGGCTTGGCTAGTCGGAACGGGTCAACAGACCTATACTTGAATGAAGATGTTATGATGATTATTATTATTATTCTTATTATATGATTATTATTATATTCTTTTATTATTATTATTATTATTATTATTAGACAGAGTGATGACAGAATAATGACGATAATATCCAAACAATAACGAAAATACAACCTAAAGGCACCCGAGATGTGGGCAGACCTAGAAGATAGATGGGCTGAAGTCGGAACGGGTCAACAGACCTATCCATGAATGAAGATGATGATGATGATTATTATTATATTATTATTTATTATTATTATTATTATTATTATTATATTATTATTATTATTATTATTATTATTATTATTATTAGAGCAATTCTTTTACATCTTCTTTGAGACTTTTTAGTAAGGTTAGTCCTCACAACAGGTTACTGGCCTGAAGTAAGCAAGTCCAGTGGTGGGGTTGCCACCTTAGGCCTCTGGACAGCGCGATTATGATACACATTTACTCTGTATCTTTGATGGAACGTTTTATCCGGCCGTGACTCGTTCCCAGAGCCCCCTTTGTTTAGGCATGTTGCAACCACGAGCAGGTGGGGTTTGGTTTTAGATAGGAGAGTTTAAATGATAAATTATTATTATTATTTTTATTATTATATTTATTATTTATTATTATTATTTATTACTATTACTTATTATTAATTCTTAGTATTATTATTAATTGTTTTATTGTTTCTTGCTTTGTTTGTTATTATTATTATTAATTATTCTTATTCTTATATTATTATTATTATTATTAGTATTATTATTATTATTATTATTATTATTCTTATTATTATTATTTATTTATTAACAAAATATCGGGATCCTAAGATAATACTGTTTGGAAAAATAAAAATTTAAGAATAGATACAAGAGTAAGAATTTACAAATCTGTCATAAGACCATGTTCCTAACCATATGGTTGTGAATGGCTAACAGAAACTCAAAAAAAAAAAAATCAATGGAACAACCGAAATTAAAGTTTTAAGGAAAATCACTGACAGCGGAAATTCGCAGCTCGTTTATTAGAGAAAATTTGAAATTGAATCTATAAACCTCTGGATAAATGATAGAAGACTAAATTGGAACCATCATATAGATAATGTTTTAGATACAATCTTTATATATAAAAATGAGTGCCTGTGAATCTCTCTGTCTCTGTCTGTCTGACTGTCTGTCCTTTAAGGATTCACGAACTACTTGACCGATTTGAATGGGGTTTCCATCGTCATTTGGAGAATTTTTCTGGGACATTTAAAGTATGTAACATATTGCCGTGCGTGCTACAGGGTCGGAGGTTAAAAAACTGCATCGGTGCACTAAAAATGTAGCTTTTTAGAAGTTTACAAATGGCTTACGTGGCCTCTTAACCATAACAAATACAACAAAACAACCAATTATGTACTCAGAATTGAATATCCCCAAAACATTCTACAAATTATTCCGCGACAACATATGTCTATCTTTTACTGATAACTCAAAATAACCATTTTTGTCTTTCATCTCATTTGTGGCAAAAAATATAGGGATAAATAGATTACCGGGGTAACGCTGGTTCTTCAGCACGGGGTATTTAAAAATAATTACGATATAATCCAAGAAGCAAGTCCTCCGGAGTGACTTTAGGCTGTGGGTCCCGATTCTGAAGATTTTCAGGCCCGAAAAAAGATCCTTAAGCCTGAATAAAAGGCCTCTAAGCACAATTTACCGAATTTTCCCGTCCTAGCCTACTACCTTGGTTTGCCTAGATGTCAGTATGAGGCAGAACGCTCACCACGGACCACTCAAATGACATCTATACGAAAACAAATGTAACTAAATTAGTATGGTTTAAATTCTTCCCTGTAGGGGGAGAGCGCCTAAATCTCTGTTAAGGGAAACATGGGCTTATATGAAGAAGACGATATAAATTTATAATTTTTTTTCACTTATTCAACTAAGCATACAAATAAATTCATTTTCAGTTATTTAGGCGTAGCAAAATGGCTCAATGAGTAGGGAGCGTGTAGGCAAACAGTTTTCAGGCACTTTTGAAATCCAGAATGGGTTGAAGCAAGGAGATGCACTATCTCCTCTACTATTTAATTTTGTACTAGAGCATGCCATTAAATCTTTAGAGAATGAGGAAGGCTTACAACTGAATGGCGTTAATAAGCTGTTAGTTTATGCTGATGATGTAGTATTATTGGCCGATAACGAGGAGATACTAAAGGCTAACACGCACACACTATTGAGTAACACTAAGAAGATAGGACTGGAAGTAAATATCAGTTAAAACTAAATATATGATCACACGTAGAAATTCAGTATATAATGGAAATGGACAGCTAATGACAAATGGGGAAATGAGGAGGAATTTTGAGGAAGTGTGCTGTGAATTCAAATACCTAGGAACAATAATCACAAATAGGAATGAGATGCACAAAGAAATTAAACATAGGCTCAATTCTGGAAATGGCATGCTATTATGCATTGCAGAGACTTTTGATTCCCCAACTCCTTTAAAAAAAACGTTAAGCTGAAATGAAATATATACAACTATTATTCTACCAGTTATATTTATATGGATGCGAATCATGGACTCTTTACTTTAAGGGAGGAAAGGAGATTACGAGTATTTGAGAATAAAGTTCTTGGAAAATTTTTGGAACCAAGAGAGATGAACAGACAGGTGAATGGAGAAGACTACATAAAGAATGACCTACATGGTCTTTATAGGAAGCCAGACATAATAATAACAGTTAAGTCTCGTAGACTGCGATGGGCAGGACATGTGGCACGTATGGGGAATGAAAGACGTGCATGGGACATCTTCTTGCAGGAAAGCCAGAAGGAAAACGCCCAGTTTGGTAGACCAAGAATGAGATGGGAGAATAACATAAACTATGATTTGAGGGAAGTAGATTATACAGGGAATGATTGGAAAGCATTAGCTCAGGATAGGGATGTATGGAGAGCTTATGTCCGCGCGGCCATGAACCTTCGGGTTCGATAGTGCCAGTGAGTAAGTAAGTAAGCGCACGTCGGGTTTCAGCTAGTTTTGTATGAAACTATTAGACAACAACCATCGTATTATTGTGACTTATTTGACTGAATCGCAGTTTAAATCACTAGGCACTAACGATAACACTGAACAACAAAAAATAAACTTTTTTTTGTCTCAAAAAGAAAAATATGTGATTCTGATAGTATTTTTTCTCCTGGATTCAAATATGATATCTGTTTTTCTCCATCACGCAAGGCTTTTGAGAGACAGGATTTTTTAAATTTCAAACACTTCAATATTATCTACATTCGTAACTACACAATATTCAAACATTCGGACTCGCCTAGAAAGTAAGAAATGACGATTTTCTGCTATATTTCGCCTGTAGAGCATCTCTCTTGATGGTCCAACAATAATAGGCCAGCATATTAGTATTCCATTTGCCTTGATATCACTTTTCCATAGCTGAAATCTCCTCATGAAAGTGTTCCCCGTGCTCATCGCTCAATAAACAAATGGACGAAAAAACGTTTATTAAAAAAATAATTATTTAAATCCATTAATTGAAATTGAAATAAAAAAAACTGTGATTGATGGTTTAATTCCGAATACATATTTGAAAACACGATAAAAAAACTGCATTAAGTACAACTATCGGTACTCATGAGACAAAAATCATGTTGACCAGTGTCATTTGTCTTCGAGTGTTAGTATTCTAATAGTATTAGAGACCAGATACAGTTATTTATTATAAATAGTTGTAAAAGTTGACTTAATATAAGTTCATACCGACGGCCCTAGAGTTGTTTTCCATGAAGTTAATTTTGCCTATAAATGCCTGTTTTAGCTTACAATGCCTATAAATGCCTATTTGCCATTTTTCTCGAAATATACTTAGTATTTCAATGAAATTAATTGAAATGGACAAACTTCATGATACATATATATTATTTTTTATGTTGATAACACTGAATTCAGTCTGTAGTCCTCGTTCACAGACAGGTGCTTCAAAAACAAAGTTTCTTGTGCGACAAGCGTATGTGTTTTTTTTAACGGTTAGAACAGTTGTTTCTCGAACGGACAACAAAAAACAGTTACAAGAGGACAAACTGACCAATTCGTGTGAAAGGATTTGTCCGCCGAAAATATTTTCAAGTGACAATGTTCTGCAAAGTGTGTAAAATTTCAGTGAACTGCGCGAAGAGGTGCCATTGTTTCGCCGCACGTACACACTGCCAAAACATAAGTATGATCTTTGTAAAGGCAAAACCAAGTTCCAAAAAAATCATCTCTGATATCTTCGTATGGTATTGATCCCTTATGTTTATATTCTTTACGTAAGGCTGTAAAAAATTTTAGGTTGTAGTTCAATTTTGTAAGAGCCTATTTTGATTTTTTTTGAGTGCCTATTTTAATGATTTTTAGTGCCTTTTTGCCTGCTTAGTTTTGAACTTTTTAAGGGCCTAACATTCCGGACTCCTAACTAATTATCTAAGAACATAGGATTAGTTGAGTTTATTAAAATTGAAACAAAACACCTGAATGATCTCTACTTACTTACTCACTGGCACTATCGAACCCTTAGGTTTATGGCCGAGGTGGACATTACGCTCTCGATACATCCCTATCCTGAGCTAATACTGTCCAATCATTGCCTGTTATAATATACTTCCCTCAAAACATAGTTAAATGTTATTCTCCCACCTCATTCTTGGTCTACCAACTGGACGTTCTTCCTATGGCTTTCCTACAAGAAGCTTCCATGCATGCCTTTCATTTATCATTCGTTGCTACATGGTCCTGCCCATCGCAGTCTACGAGGACTTAACTGTTCTTATTTATATCTGGCTTTCTATAAAGACCATGTGTTTCATTGTTATGTAGTCTTCTCCATTCACCTGTCTGTTCATCTCTCTTTGGTCGAAAAATTGTCCTAAGTACTATTATTCTCATGAAAACTTGTAATCTCCCTTTCAGTGTCCTCCCTAAGGTAGAGCGTCCATGTTTCGCACCCATATTAATAGGAAATGGTGTAATAATAGTTTTATATATTTTCAGTTTAACGTTTGTTTGAAAGGAGTTTGGAGACATCAAGAGTCTATGCATTGCATAATAGCACGCATTTCCAGAATTGAAGCTATGTCTATTCCTTCCTTGTGCATCTCATTCCATTTTGTGGTTTATTGTTCCTAGGTATTTTGAATTTCCCCTCATTTGTCAATTAGTTGTCCCTTTTACATTATATACTTGAATTTCTACGTTGTGACCAAATATTTAGAATGTCTGTTTCATTAAATTCCACAAAGATATTGTTATATATTCATCTCGACAGCTGTGTTTTACTTTAGAGAGGAAGTAATATGTATCTTAATTCGTCCTCTGCGATGCAAGACGATGGAGTTTGTGAGCCTCACAATATTGTGAACGTGTTTGAGATGTCTGTTGTTTTAAGAGTATTGCTTCAATTCGGCAGACGTTGAGAGAAAATAAATTTGGAAGAAAAATCCAATTAAGGCAAAGACACAGCTGGTTAGTTTTACAGTCCTCACAGTGGCGGTACGGTGGTCCTAGAGTCAAGAAAAAAGTTGTGGAAACCTTATCACAGAATACAGCTGTTACCTTTGGCTTAACAGAACTGTCAGCTACCCACTCACATTCGCATGTTAATTACAGAGGCGCCGTAGCCGAGTGGTTAAAGCAAGACGCCTTGGCGCTGAGCTACGGGACTTGCGCTGGTTCGGGTCTCCATGGGGAAAGAAATTTTGTCATGGAATTTCGGCCAGTATGGGATCGGTGCCCACCAAGATCGCGAGGCATTTGGGTAGCTACAATAAGTAGCGACTCCAGGTTGAGAAGACCAGCTATAACAGCTGGGGGAACCCGACATGCTGAATACATTGTCACCCTAAAATGGCTAGATGAATTGGTCTATATCTGTGATTAAAACACAGGGGATGTTGAGGGCCGCAGCCGGCTGGTATTTGCCAAAGGTTCTTCTAGGCCTGTCCTGCTTGGAGTTGAAGTATCTTTAGTAAGCTAGCTAGTAAAGGGGTAATATGTTTCTATATTATATTATTTACCCTATACATCCCTTATGGAGACATGAATGCTCCCTTAACGAATGTTTAATGAAAAAAAACTAAGTTAGTTATGCTTCTTTCCATGCACATCGCAAAGACATCTAGAAAGCAACTAAATTAGTACTTAGATAGGGACGGCCGGTTAAATTTTGCTTAGATGCACTAATTTAGGATTGAGGTTCTTTTACAGCTCGAAAATCTTCAGACTTGTGATTCATGGTGTAATGTTCCTCCCGGAGGACTTGAACATTGGTTTTTTGCCATATTAAAATTCCATCGACTCTGGTTGGATTCGAACCCACAATCCTCGGGACGAGAGGTCACCGCGCTCGACCCAAACTGATTAAGTAATAGAAGACTTTTCCAGCCAGTTAATACGATATTTTGAAAAAATTGGATTACTCGTTAAGACCTGCTTGAGACCGCATTTTTAAAAATTAGAATCAATTAGTTCTTCCTTTTGGGTTGTTTTCTTCT
>JASPKZ010008846.1:0-134253 GCA_030220185.1 Diploptera punctata | reverse complement strand
TCACCTTATCATTATCGTCATCATCCATCACCGGTGTGGAAAGCAACGGGAAGCTACCACACCTACATTCTCTAGTAAAGCTGCAAAGCCATAGCATGAAAATGCTATGATTGCAGTGAAAGACCTACCCTCGGGCAGAATTACTATGGATGGATATTTATTTTTAAATTTTCACTTCATATGAACCCCCCACTCATAATGGTCCGATTATCGAACTAGATTTTATATTTCTTAATAAAATGTTATAAGCGAGTTCGATTGCGAGACAATAAATATGGCGACCGCTAGAGTTTTCAGATTCCAGATGAACCCGCGTTTCCAATGGTCGGATTTCACTGGTTATTGGAAAATACCTTTCCAACAATAATATAGATAGGGGCATAGAGCAGACTCGGGATAAGGACATTATGCAAAAAGGTAACCCAGGGGTGGCGATGCGGCTCTAGATAATATATATATATATATATAAACAACGAAGCCTCATTTGCGAAACATTTAACATTTCTGCCGTTAGACCGATTAAAAACATTTTACTATATTTGCCTTCATTGGTAAATGTCAATAATATAGTTATAACACCTAAATATACAAGCGTACTGCTATAAAGTAAATATTCTCTTTAACTATGCTTACTTGTTATAGTGACCACTAGATGGCAGTTGGAACGATATCCCGCTACCCCTCGTGTAAATTGAGAATACTATATATATAAGAATATAAATGTTTGTGGTAGGATTCCTGAGTGGCTATAACGGTTAGAGCACTAAACGTACAGAGTTTAGAGACTCGAGTTCAAATCCCGACTCAGGCATTTATTTTTCTTTTCATGTCATATTTAGCTTCATTGCCAAATAAAAAAAAACAGTTTATATATATATATATATATATATATATCTCCACCGCTGTGGTCTCGAGGTAACGTGCTGCTACGTCACGCAGCGGGCCCAGGTTCGAATCCCGGTCGGGACAGGCCCCTGGGTGATATTCTTTCGATTTTTTCCTTTTTTCCCTCACCTGTAAGACAAAAGTCAGAAAGCTTAAGGCCCAACGGTCTCCGGCCATCATTATCATCAACATCCTTCACGGATGTGGAAAGCAACGGAAAGCAACCACACCTGTAATTTCCTAGTAAGCAGCAAAGCATAGCATGATAATGTTATGATAGCAGTGAAAGATGTGCCCTCGGGCAGAATAACTATATACACTGGTGTCCAAAAGTTTAGGATAATTTGTAAAACGGAAAATCAAAATGCTTAAAGAGGAGCAAGGAGTAAAAATTATTTATCAAAACGTTTCTCAGTACATTTAGTTTAGTTTACATACTAAATTATAATCTCTCTTCAACAATGAAAAAATTAATAGCAATTATAAATGAAAATTGCATTGTTGCAGTTAAGCCCTGTTCCATAAATCTTCATTTTTAAAGAGAGTTATGATATAATCAGATGTAGTGTAAGAACAGATTGCAGTAAAATGGCACAAAGACAACATCTGGACCCTCTGCTTCGGGGTAGAATTATTGGGCAGCTAGAAACAGGACAGACACAAACTGAGGTCTCCATAGCACTTAATGTGCCACAAAATGTATATCTAGGTTATGGCGACGGTTCCAAGAGACCGGAGACGTTAGGCGAAGACCAGTGGGAGGTCGTCCAAGAGTTACAAATCCTCAGCAGGATCGATATCTTGCGTTAACTGCAAGAAGAAACCGAACAATGTCTGCCAGACAACTGAGTTCAGAACTTGCGGCCGCCTCAGGTATCAGAGTATCCAGACAAACTGTCTACAGAAGACTCAGAGCTGCTGGTCTGTATGCTAGACGGCCTGTAGTGTGCGTCCCACTCACCCTTGATAACAAGAGAGCACGTTTACGGTGGAGTCAGGAACATCGCGACTGGACTCTAAATCAGTGGAGCAGCGTGCTATTACAGACGAGTCCAGATTCAGCTTGAACTGTGATTCGCATCGCGTGACTATCTGGAGGGAGCAAGGAACTCGTTACAACCCCATGAACATCATGGAAAGACATCCATTTGGTGGCGGTGGTCTCCTGGTATGGGGAGGTATGAATGCACGCACAGAGCTTCACATCTTCGCAGGTGGCACTGTTAATGCTCAGTGGTATAGAGAAGAGATCCTGGAACCTCATGTAAGACTTTTCAGGGGAGCTGTGGGTCCAGAATTCATATTCATGGATGACAATGCCCGACCTCACAGGTCACAACTGGTGGATGAGTTTCTTCAGGAGGAAGATATCCAGCGTATGGAGTGGCCAGCGAGGTCTCCGGATATGAATCCTATAGAGCATGCATGGGATGCCTTAGGGAGACAAATTGCATCTCGTCAGCCTCCTCCGAGGACACTTCAAGACCTTCACATTGCTCTTCATGAGGAGTGGAATTTGCTGAGCATCAAACTCCTGAACAACCTCATCACTAGCATGCCACATCGATGTGAGTCTTGTGTAGCTGTCAGGGGTAATCACACCCCATACTAATCATTTGAACCATTGTTGTTCAACTTTTATGTTCGAATTCTGAAAAACAGTTTTCGTTTGTTGTGAAAATGACAAGTGAATGACGTATTCATGCCATTGTTTCTTTCGTGCCATGTTTCTAATTATCTGTGACATACCCTTACCAAATTTTGTATTATTCTGACAAATGCTTTATAATAAGTCGGCAAATGAACTAATTATCCTTAACTTTTGGACACAAGTGTATATCCATCGATAATAATTCTGCACGAGGGCAGGTCTTTTATTGCAATCATAGCATTTTCATGCTATGCTTTACAGCTTTACTAGGGAATTATAGGTGTGGTAGCTTCCCGTTGCTTTCCACACCGATGAAGGATGATGATGATGGCCGGATGGTTTTCGGGGATCGTTGGGCCTTAAACTTCCTGAGATTTGTCTTACAGGTGAGGAAAACCCCGAAAAAAACTCACCCAAGAGCCTGTACCGACCGGGAACAGAACCCGGGCCCTCTGCGTGACAAGACATCACGCTACCTCGAGACCACAGCGATGGATATAAGCTATATATAACGAATAACGATTGTGACGTCTCATTACTTTGTTTACAAAACACAAGGCATAACAACATTGTTTATTTCCACTAATAATGTAAAACGCGTCTGATTAATTAAAATTAAGTCAAGTTAATATCTAATTTCAATATACAATAAGTCCTGGAGCATTGCATCGCTTCATGCAGACAATTTCTAACAGGGACGGTTGTGTTAGTGGGAGGGAACGTCTGTTTCCCATGCATGAGGTCGCTTGTTCGATCCCGCTAGCATGCTTTTCTTTCTCTCGCATCACTATTTCAATTTTATTAGTTTTGCTTTTATTTTTTAATTTATAGCATTTACCGCACTACTTATTTAGGCGAAATTATTTTTCCTTGCACGACACACAAGGAAATAGAACTGATTATAGTTTCTCAAATAGTTGTGCACTTGTGAATCAAGTAGATGATCTCTTGATCATGCGCAGCGGCTCCGTTCTAGGACATACAAATTTTCTGTGCGCCATCAATTATTTCAAAGGCTGTGCATAAAAATGCCTACAATGGGAGAACCTAAACTAAAAGAAGGAAAACAAATTTCATGTTTTTACCTTCGCGTTAGATGTAGCAAGGAAGTAATTAACATTTTTGAAGTAATTTATTAAGATTGATTGGACCATGAAACGCCATTTCATGTTGAATTCCGAACTTGACTGTTATCTGTGATTGTATTGTTAACTGAGTGATTGTAATTTATTGAACAACAAGATAATATTAACTTTATTACTTCAAGTGTCACTTAGCCTGGGAAATACTGATTCTTTTTATTTTTATAAATTAATCTGATTTCACACGTGTCACTCATAGTTATATGAGATATGTTCCATTTTATTTAGCAAATTCCGAGAGCATGAAACTATTTTTTGAATATGTATGTATGTATGTATGTATGTATGTATGTATGTATGTATGTATGTATGTATGTATGTATGTATGTATGTATGTATGTATGTATGTATGTATGTATGTATGTATGTATGTATGTATGTATGTATGTATGTATGTATGTATGTATGTATGTATGTATGTATGTATGTATGTATGTATGTATGTATGTATGTATGTATGTATGTATGTATGTATGTATGTGTGTGTGGTGTGTGTATGTATGTATGTATGTATGTATGTATGTATGTAGTATGTATGTATGTATGTATGTATGTATGTAGGTATGTATGTATGTATGTATGTATGTATGTATGTATGTATGTTGTATGTATGTATGTATGTATGTATGTATGTATGCATGCATGCATGTATACATACATATATACATACATACATACATGCATGCATGCATACATACATACATGCATACATACATACATACATATATATATATAATATATATATATATATATATGAATAATGGTACGGACACCTCGTAAGAATGGAAGAAGATAGGTTACCAAAGAAGATCATTAATTGGAAAGCTAATGGAAGAAGTGGAAGATGTTGACCTAGATAACGTTGGATAGACGGAGTGAGGAGAAGTATGGAAGCTGGAGATTTGAGGGAAGAAGATGCTTTAGACAGGAACCTCTGGCTACATTGGGTTGAAGGAGACAGTATAGTGTGGAATATTTCTAATAAATAAATACATAAATAAATAAATAAATAAATAAATAAATAAATAAATAAATAAATAAATAAATAAATAAATAAATAAATAAATAAATAAATATACCGTTCACCGCTGTGGTCTCGAGGTAGCGCAGCGGGTCCGGGTTCGATCCCCGGTTGTAACAAGTTTCCTGGATGATGGATTTTTTTTCGGGGTTTTTCCTCACCTGTATAAGGCAAATGACAGGAAACTTTAAGGTCTAAACCATCCCCGAAAAATCACCTGGCCATCATTAACATATTCATTAAAAAAATAGGATAAAGGCCTCTCCTGGCACAACATTACCATCATCACCCATCATATATCATCGGGGAAGCGTAATTCCACCTTCTAGGTGCCCCAACCTCAGAAGTGGGTTACAATAGCGCCATGCCAGGAAAGAATGTTAGCATGTTGAAATGACAATCTAGTGGCTTGGATAAAAAAAAATATATCCATCCATAATAATTCTGCCCGAGGGCAGGTCTTTCACTGCAATCATAGCATTTTCATGCTATGGTTTGCAGCTTTACCAGGAAATTATACGTGTGGTAGCTTCCCGTTGCTTTCCACACCGGTGATAATGATAAGAATGATGATGATAGCCGGATGATTTTCGGGGACCGTTGGGTCCTAAGCTTCCTGACATTTGTCTTACAGATGAAGAAAAATCCCGGAAAAAACCTCACCCAGGAGCCTGTCCCGACCGGGAATTGAACTCGGGCCCGCTGCTACCTCGAGACCACAGCGGTGGACTATATATATATATATATATATATATATATATATACATATATATATACATATATATATATATATATATATATATATATATAATTCTTCTGTAGATGTGAATGTCACTGAACAGCTCCTAAACAACTGGACCGATTTTGATGTATTTTTTGTGTGTGTCTGATTTGGTCCCTCGATGGTTTAGAATCACAATTGGACCTTCTAAAATCATTAGGTGTAGGAGTTCACATGAAGTTAAAACCTGAAAATCGCTATTAGCAGTCACAATTGTCGATATTTCACGACGAAACTCAGTGTATCCTATTAAACTAAACCGAGGTAGGTATTGCACAAAAATGAGCGAAATCCGACAATTAGAAGTGGAGGTTTACCTGAAATTCGAAATTAAAAACTGACTAGCAACCATGTTTGGACTGTCTCAGCGTATACCACATAATTTAATTAACCTTTAATATTTCAATTATTTAGGCGTAGCAACGCATACAGGTATTAGCTAGTAAAAATATAAAATTGTTTCCTAATAGGTCCGTCTTCTACTATTAATTCTCCGTAGGCCTTTCGGGACTAGTCCCATCATCAGCAGAAGGAACAGTAGATAGGTATGTATATATTGATAATGCATTCAGGGTCAGTAGATACAGATATATCTCATGTTTACGATTGAATTAATTCCGAAACCCGTACAGAAAATTAACAGTTTACAAAATTGAGGAGACGGACCTATTAGATAATTTGATATTATAATTTTAATTTTTGTTCATACCACGTCTGTAACGTTAGATTCCTAATTAAATAATAACGAAATGACGATAGAACTTTTGGATCGTGGTAAAGAAATTTCAACCTACAATTATTCGTTTTAAATACAAGGAAAACGACAATAAAGTTCAGTTCATGTTTTCTGTTAATTTCAGTTTTAAAATTTCACTGCTTCAAACTTTGTCGTTGGTAATAAATAACTTGCAGACAAAAAAAAATACCCGTAGCCTAGATGTAGCAAATTAATTATTTAATAAAAATAATTACCTGGTGAGGGAAAATAATTGTTCGACCTTAATATTTTTTGTAGTTCACAGTTCATTTATTGCCAGAGCCAGAAACATAACAGTAATATAAAACATATTTAATTTTAGGAAGTTATACTCGTATTTTGAGGTTATTTTAATTATATTATTTTTAGTCTGGACATCTTACCTCAATATTAATGTTGATTTGTTCTTGAACATGTTTCAAAACAATTCTGTTTTATCGTCAGCTTTCCCAGACTGGTTTTATTTATGTTGAATTATGTTGCACAACCTGGATGTCGATGTCAGCTCCATCCTGTGGTTGGCCAAAGAACCTCCAAACAAGGTCAAGCTCCATCGGTATATCAAAATTCATAACTCTGTTTCTGTTCTTCTGAATATAAATTTTTTCCCAAATAGTCAGCTCTTTTGTATTTTCTAACTGTTTTAATGTATTAGAACTGTAATTGTATATTTTAAGATTCTCCCATATAATTTTTATAAACATGTGATAGATAATAGCCTATATATTCTTATTTTCTTATTTTTTTTTATTCCGAGAGTTAGAGAGGGAACTACATTTTGTACATGCTTAAAGGTAAAACAGTTATTTGACCAATGAAAATGTAATCATGCGTCTTGTTTGTTTACACTGCAACTGGAACTTAGCTCGGAAGAGGTATAACCTAATTGTAAGTTAGAAAATTCATCGTGATAAAGAACAGCCGGAGTCTATGGTCTTGAGTCTTATTTCAGCGAGATTTATTATCAGGTAGTTGGACTGATTCAAATATAAATAATAGTTTTAAAAACTAAAACAACACGCTTTATTAGAAAACCGAACTAAAAAAACGAAAAATAACTTTAATTTCCAATACGCTTGAGATAAATAATTTTACCATCAAAAGCTTGGGGTGCTCTTTATCAATTAATATATTTGATAATAAACAGATATTGGTAAAAGTAAAGTCTCTAAGAAGAAAATGTAAAAATCATAAAAGGCACCCCACGCTTTTGATGGTAAAATTATTTATCCCAAGCGTGTTGGAAATTAAAATTATTTCTCATTTTTTAGTTCGGTTTTCTAATAAAGCGTGTTGTTTTAGTTTTTTAAAACTATTATTTATTTTTTATTTTTAATATTTTACAGAATAAGATAAAAATGTAAATATCTTTAAATTCGATACTATTGTAGTATGAGCTAAAAGCAATACTCTTCTAAAAAGAAAACCTCCCAGCCGTATTTGTACCAGCGATCTATGGATTACTGAAATGATATACCACTAGAGTTCACCGCTCTACCAACTGAGCTCTTACAACGATTGACTAAAAAGTCGACAAGTCCGCAACCTATTATACCAGTTTTAATTTTTATTTTATTTTCTGATATTCTGGCCAGGATTTTAGAAACAAATATGAAATTATTGTATTGTCATGGGTCCTTTACAAGTATACAACGTTTCAAGTCGATCCAATGTTTCTAAGTGAGTGAAAATCGTGTTAAAAAAATTCCGTTACATAGATACAAAGGAACTTTTTTGATTTTCTTATGATTATGGCCAGGATTTTAGAAAATAAATATGAAATTATTGTATTGTCACGGGCACTTTACACGTATACAAAGTTTCAAGTCGATCCAATGTTTCTAAGTGTGTGAAAATCGTGTTCAAAAATTCCGTTACATAGATACAGAGACACTTTTTATTTTTTGATGATTCTGGCCATGATTTTAGAAACAAAATATGAAATTATTGTATTGTCACGGGTCTTTTACAAGCATACAAAGTTTCAAGTCGATCCAATGATTTTAAGTTGGTGAAAATCGCGTTGAAAGATTCCGTTACATAGATAGATAGATACAGGTCAAGCTAATATAAAGCGTGTAAAAATAGAGAAGATCTTACGTATTTTTGGAATAAATAATTAAAGAAATTTAAAAGTGTGACTTATGCCACTGTTGCACAGAGTCCCTCATTTGATGTTAATAATTGCTCATTTAAATGTCCACGAGAGCTATCAGATCGTCCCGACATGATAACAATAAGAACGCAATAAATTGTTTTCTATATTCACTGCTCGATGTCACTAGCAGGTCTGTAATTAAATGAACAGCTGCCTACGATATGGGAATTTAATCAACAGAACAAGTACAATTCTCATTAGAGGAAATATCCACACATTTCAAGAAAATTCATAAATTTTCCGGTCGAATGTTTTTTCTTTCATTATACTTGGTACTCGAAGTTTTTCTGTATTAATAGTGTTCATTTGGTGATCCAGTCTATTAACTCCTAACAGTGAACCTAAGAAGCGCATTTGGCTTACTCTAAGTTTATGATTTTTCAACAATGCAAAAATTATCTGGTAAGAATGGAAAGAAGTATACTTCCAAAATTGTCGTTCCAATATACTCTAACTTGACATAGGGACCATGGAAGACCAACACATCGGTGGAAAGATCAAGACCATTTTCGTTGGGTTTACCGTCACATACCACATGGTCTAAAACAGATTTGTTCATGCTGATGGTTTTTTCCCCTTGTCTTACTATACATTGGTAATACCTAACATCCTCTAATTCCATCAACTTACAAGGGAACTGTCAACCATTGCATGCCGAAACCTACTTGAAATATCTTCCAGAGAAGCACTGTTGTACTTAAGGCCGTGTCTAAAAAATATATACCGTTTTTAACTGCGAGACACTAAAAACTAATGCAAAATCTCTTATTTAAACTTCAGGGGAGTGGGAATAATAACTTCTCACTTGATAGATTGTATAACCCTCATTACCTGCCGTCCGCGCTGCACCCGCCTCATTCCACTCCGCTCTAAGTCAAGCAGGGAGTCCATATAGTTGCCATTGCTGGATTCTGGCTTCGATTTCTCTGCCTTGCAGTTAAGTCTTGATTCATAATTTTAGTTTACTCTGTATAAATATTTACTTATAATTTTATACATTATGATCTTATGTAAAATATTTTCTGTATTTAATGTTTTTCGCTGGTTGAGTTGAAGAGAAGACGTTATGGCCTTATCTATGCCAGTTCAAAAAGTATTATTATAGGCCGATTATTATTTTTATTATAAAATTTAATATACTGCTATCGTTTCGGGGTATCGTAGCTCTCTCATTCGCAACAGGCCCGAATTCGATCCCCGGTCGAGACAAGCTTCCTAGTCATGTACAAAACTGAAAGCAGAAGATGAAACTTCAGTTTCGAAAGGCCTCCTACAAAACTACACTGCTAATTGTTGAAGACGACTGAGATCTCAGGTAGTACTTTATATTTTTTAAAATTTTATCAAGTTTCCTAGGTAATTTTTTTCCCCGGGATTTTCCTCGCCAGTAAGACAAATGCCAGGAAACTTAAAGGTCCACACGGTCCCCGACATCATCTGGCTGTCATAATCAACAATATAATGTTACCCATGTTTATTATGAATGTGTGTGTGTGTGTGTGAATGTTTGTTTTGTCTTAATGTTGTGTTGTCTCGGAGAAGGCCCTAGATTCAGGGAAGTCCTCCATGTCCTTGTATGAAAAAATAATCAGGTCGTGCCAATGTAAGACCCGGATGGCGCGTGACACGTAAATTGTACCTTTAAGGTGCGAGGTTAAACTACTTTAATGGAATGGAATTAAAAACATTTTTTTATCCAATGCCACCAGGTTATCTTTTATGGCATTTCTTGCTTTCTCACCTGGCATTGGCAGAATTGTAATTTATTTCTTAGGTTGCCCCGCTTTCGGCACACCCGGTATCGGCGGAGGAGAGGGGATGACGGAAAGAATGCAGGATTTTATTTGAATATTTATTTCATTTGTGTCATGTTGACATGACCTGGATATTTGTATAATTAGTTGGCAATCCTGCGCTAAACTGCAACTGCGGGTTGCGTGCTACAATTCTAACTTTTTATTTTTAACATTTTTCAACCGACTCGAGTTATGTTAATGTCTTGTCTTAAATATTCAAAACTTTACATTTAATTCATCGCTTCATTTTAAATCAAATACAATACATGAGCGATACAAGTGCGATAACATTTTCTGTTGAATTTCGGAAAGTATTTTTTATTAAGTAACACTAAGAAATTGGGATTGGAAATAAATAACAATAAAACTAAATATATGGTCACACGTAGAAATAATTATATAATGGAAATGGAGAGCTAATGACAAATGATGGAAATTTTGAGGAAGTGGCTGAATTCAAATACCTAGGAACAGTAATCACAAATATAAATGAGATGCACAAAGAAATTAAACATAGGCTCAATTCTGGAAATGCGTGCCATTATGCATTGCAGAGACTCTTGATGTCCCAACTCCTTTCAAAATACGTTAAACTGAAAATATATAAAACTATTATTCTACCAGTGCGAAACATGGACTCTTACTTTAAGGGAGGAAAGGAGATTACAAGTATTTGAGAATAAAGTACTTAGGAATATTTTTGGACCAAAGAGAGATGAACAGACAGATGAATGGAGAAGACTACATAACAATGAACTACATGGTCTTTATAGGAAGCCAGATATAATAAGAACAGTTAAGTCTCGTAGACTGCGATGGGCAGGACATGTTGCACGTATGGGGAATGAAAGACTTGCATGGAAGCTTCTTGTATGAAAGCCAGAGGGAAAACGCCCGGTTGGTAGACCAAGAATGAGGTGGGAGAATAACATTAACTATGATTTGATGGAAGTAGATTATACAGGGAATGATTGGAAAGCATTAGCTCAGGCTAGGGATGTATGGAGAGCTTATGTCCGCGCGGCTATGAACCTACGGGTTCGATAGTGCCAGTGAGTAAGTAAGTAAGTAATAAATAAGTATAAGTAAGTAAGTAAGTAAGTAGTAAGTAAGTAGTAAGTAAGTAAGTAAGTAAGTAAGTAAGTAAGTAAGTAAGTAAGTAAGTAAGTAAGTAAGTAAGTAAGTAATTAGTAAGTAAGTACTTAAGTAAGTTAAGTAAGTAAGTAAAGTAAGTAAGTAAGTAAGTAAGTAAGTAAGTACAAAGTAAGTAAGTACAGTAAGTAGTAAGTAATCATGTAAGTAATTAATAAGTAAGTAATTAAGTACGTAATTAGAGTAAGTAATACGTAAGTAAGTAATGTAAGTCATTCCTTACATTATTACGTCATTAATTCCTTAATTCCGTCCTTCTTCCTGTCCTTAGTCCATTCCTACCTTACATGTCCGCTTAATCCTTCATGTCCTTCCTTCCGTCATTCCGTCCTGTCCGTCCTTCCTTCCGTCCGTACCTTCCTATCCTCTCCTTCCTTCCTTCGTCCTTCATTCCTTCTTCCGTCATCTTCAGTCCTCCTATCCGTCCGTCCGTCCTTCGTTCCCTTCCGTCCCTCAGTCCGTCCGTCCTCCTTCCGTCCGTCCGTCCGTCCGTCGTCCTCCGTCCGTCCTATCCTTCCTCCGTCGTCCGTCCGTCATTCCGTCCGTCCGTCATCCGTCCGTCCAGTCCGTCCGTCCTTCCTCCGTCCGTCCGTCCGTCCTCCGTCCGTCCGTCCGCCGTCCGTCCGTCGTCCCTCCGTCCGTCCGTCGTCCGTCCGTCCATCCGTCCGTCCGTCCTTCCGTCCGTCCGTCCGTCCGTACCGTCCGTCCGTCCTTCCTCCTTCCGTCGTCCGTCAGTCCGCCCGTCCGTCCTCCGTCCGTCCGCCGTCCGTCCGTCCCTCCGTCGTCCGTCCGTCCGTCCGTCCGTCCGTCCGTCCGTCCGTCCGCCCCGTCCGTCCGTCGTCGTCCGTCCGTACGTCCGTCCGTCCGTCCGTCGTCCGTCCTTCGTCCGTCCGTCCGTCCGTCCGTCCGTCCGTCCGTCAGCCGTCCTGTCCTTCCGTCCGTTCCGTCCGTCCTTCCGTCCTCCGTCCGTCCGTCTTCCCTCCGTCCGTCCTCCTCTCCGTCCGTCCGTCCGTCCGTCCTCCTTCCGTCCTCCGTCCTTCCCTCCCGTCCCCTCCTTCCTGTCCGTCCTCCGTCCTCTCCGTCCGTCCGTCCGTCCGTCCTCCTTCCGTCCTTCTTCCTTCCTTCCGTCCGTCCGTCCGTCCTAGTAAGTACGTAAGTACGACCAGTCGTAGTCGTAGTAGAGTGTGGACTTTATTAACAAAAGTAATATTTCACAATTTATTTACAAATATGGTCGCACGGCAGTAACCCGACGTGCTGTTGACAGTCCTTTACAATAAGTAATAATTGGTACTAGTGTAAAGAAAAATAACAAAACAGCAATAACATTACATTAAATAAGAAAACACAATAAAAATATTACAATTAAATAATACACAATAGCATTATACACTAAAAACTTAACATTACAATTACATAAAGAAAACACAATAAGATTACAATAAGTAATAACACAATAGCAATAACATTACAATTACATAAAGAAAAACAATAATAATATTACAATTAAGTAATACACAATAGCATTATACACTAAAAACATTAACATTACAATTACATAAAGAAAACAACAATAATATTACAATTAAGTAATAACACAATAGCATTATCACTAAAAAAAACATTAACATTACAATTACAAAAAGAAAACACATTAATATTACAATTAAATAATAACACAACAGCATTATACACTAATTTAATTTATATATAATTGTTAATTAATTAATGGTATTGCATTTTGATAACATATATTTATTCATGAATGAGTGTTGTGCCTTATTTTTCGCGTTTTGTGTCCAGAAATTTACCGAGGTTTTTCCAATTTTCTGGATTTACTCAATAACTCGTAGCATGCCAATCTTTCCCGATTTGAATTTAGAAATCTTTCCGGTAATAACTGACGTCTCCAATATTCTAAATCATTACATTTTCCTAATATATGTATCTCATCTTCAAAGTTCACGCACATTGGACATATTCGCATATCGTGATCGTCGATTATTTTTTAGAACTTCTTCCATGACAATAAGAGAAACCAAGCAAGCCCTGGAAATCTCTCCTTAAATCCTAGGTTGAGTATATACGATTCTTTTCCCCAGACGTGTTTTAGGTCTCTTTGTAAACCACAGTGAGCGTTTTCCCTGTACATTCGGCAAAGGTATCTTGTTGGTTTACATCTAAGTACCTCCTCCTTATTTTTCTCCACACGTTCTTGCGATTTTCAGTCCCTTTTTCCCATATCCAGCCCATCCCAATATTTTTGGAGTTCTCTCCTAACCTCGTCTGCCCAAAATTTAACATCTATGTTTTTAATTTGGTGGTCGTAACAAATTGCTCTAAGCATTGTTTGTTCACCTTGGATTACTCCAACCATGTATTTGAGTACACGAATTTTACAGTTAATGTCGTCCTGGAATGACCCGAATTCATATAAAATTCCACAGTTAGAAACGGCCTTACTAAGTCCTGTAATACACTTTAGAAAATGCGTATATACCTTATTTAGTATTTCCGTTCTTTGGAAACCCCAAATCTCACTACTATAGTGCATTACTGGCCTGACCATCGCTCCATACATTTTTTCTAATGTGCTGACTGGAATATCAGGCACTCGACCCAGAATACCGAGTACACTGTTAAGTTGTCCCCTCCCTTTAAATAATGCTATATCAATATGTTTTTTTCCACTTTCCGTTCATTTTCAACGTCGTACCAAGATATTCAAAATGTTTTCACGTTTTTGAAGTACTTGATCTCTGTATTTCCATTCCTCTGCTCTACCATAAACCGTCCCATTTTTAAAGGTCATTGTTTTTGTCTTACTAACATTTACAGTCAATCCCCAGTTCCTACAGATATATTTCCAGTAGGTCAAGACCTCTTTGCAATCCCTTGATTGTCTTGGAACAGATAATTAAATCATCTGCATACAACAGGACTGGGATTCTAACATTTCCTATCTCCGGAGCCTCAATTTCTCCTTCTAGCATTACGTCTACAATATCATCAACGAATAGATTAAATAGCATTGGTGATAAAATGCAACCTTGTCTCACTCCCCGATTGGCTTCACTGCTCTCTGTAATGTGCCCTTGGTCTACTTTTATACAAAATTTAACATATTTATAAATTGACATTAAAGCATGTATCATTTTATGAGACAATCCTTTCCGATTTAATTTTTCCCAAAGTGCGCTTCGGTCCACAGTATCAAATGCCATCTTAAAATCAATGAATGCACAAAATAATTTACCCCCCTTCATTTTCAGATTGTCATCAATTAATGTTCTCAGAACAAATAGATTGTCCACCGTGGAGTACCCTTCTCTAAAACCTGCCTGATATTTTGAGAGCCTATTGTTCTCTTTAGCCCATTGTCTGATTCGTTCGTAAAGTACTTTACAATATATTTTTCCGAACACTGACAAGAGACAAATTCCCCTATAACTTTCTGGTATCTGTGCCCCACCTTTCCCTTTGTATAGCGGTTGGATGACACCTGTCGCCCAGGCTTCCGGATAATCTCCTCCATTAAAAAGTTTGTTGAACGCAGTTTTCAAAACGTCTAATAATTTAATTGGATATATATATTTTTCAAGAATTCCCCTGGTATTCCATCAATTCCAGGTGCTTTACCATTCTTTAAACCTTTAATGGAAGAAACCACTTCATTTTTCGAAATATCCTGATCCAGTAATTGAATATGAATTGGGTCAGGGATCTCAACTATATTTCCTTGATTATATCTTAACCTCTCATTTCCCAGCACCCTATCAAAGTAACTTCTCCATTCCCCGGGCGTTATTCTTGTCCGATTTATGGACTTTACTTTGAGTTCTCTTAACGCTTTCCATATGTCCGCAATGTTCTCACTTTCAGTCGCGACTCTCATTTCTTCGGATTTCTTATTTTGCCATGCTAGTTTTGTTTCTGCCAATAAGTCTTTATATTCCTTTCTCTCTTGCGCATAATTTTTTCTGCTTTCATCTGTGCTTTCTTTTCTAAACTTTAAAAGACTACTTTCGACAAATTTCTTCTTCTTTCTACATGCATTATTGTACCACCCTTTGTCCTTCTGGTTCATTGCGTATTTAACCTTGAATTTTTCCCCTGCTTTTTGAAAACATTCTGTCAAAGTTTTAATAATTTCCTCCCCGCTAAGATCATTTAATTGCAGATCCTGTATTAGCGTTTCCAAACTCCTGATAAATTCTTCTCTCAGATCCTCGATCCACCTGAAACGGATAATTGGCCGCAATATTGTTGCCACCTCATCATTAACTGTCTCACTAATACCTTTCATATTTAAATAAGTTTTGTTTGGGAAGTGGTGTCATTCGATTCTGGAAACTATACAGAAATTACTTAGGACTGGAATCATGTCTTGTGTGCATATTGAATAATCGATTACGCTACTTCCATTTTTATTAATAAATGTCAGTTCTCCATTTTTATCTTCCCCATATTTCCCATTCAGAATTTCAAGTTCAAATGCATCGCAAAAAGCTAACAATTGGTTTCCTTCTGAATTTAAAATCTTATCTTTGCTTCTCCTACCCTCACCTCAGAATTTCAAGTTCAAATGCATCGCAAAAAGCTAACAATTGGTTTGCCTTCTGAATTTAAAATCTTATCTTTGCTTCTCCTACCCTCACCTTGTGTTTCATTATCATCCGATTTTATAGTGATATTTTCCTCCCCAATCCTACAGTTAAAGTCCCCTAAAATTATTATTCCCGCTTCCGGAAACCTATCTTTTATTTCTGCCAACGAGTCAGACAATTCAACGAAAAAATTTGGATTGGCATACCTGGAATTTAGTGGTTGGCGGTAAAATAGACAAACAGACACATTTCTGCTCTTTCTGTATGGTAATATATACAAATTGCCTCTTTTAAAGTAATATTTACCTTTTTAATATATGGGTCTAAGTTAGCTTTATATAAAATGGCAACACCGCCTGGATATCTACCTCTCTTTCCTCTATTTTGATTACCCTTAAAATAACCTTTCATATTACATAGATTTACGCATTCATTAGCTTTTAACCAAGTTTCTCCTAGAGCTAATATATCAAAAGTCTCAATAAACTCTACACATCTGTCCATTGAAAGTTTTTGTATTAACCCTTCGATATTCCATGAACCGACTGTCAGCAAACCCTATTGTGTTCCCTTGTCATTAGTCTTACCTGTATTTTTCAAACTTCCCCCTCTCAATGTTCCTTTTCTGCGGGTAAATTCAGAAGTCTTAGTGATTTTCTTGTTGGAGTTCTTGTGTCCGCCGGTCGTTCACCTCTTAGAGGTGGGGTATGCATTTTGCGTTCGGCCGTTTTTTGCTGTATGTTTATTGGATTCCTGGGAGTTAGTATCGTAGTGATCAGAGACCATGTTTCGCACCCATATAATATAACTGTGGTAGAACAGAGGAATGGAAATTCAGAGAGCAAGTTCTTCAAAACGTGAAACATTTTGAATATCTTGGTACGACGTTGAAAATGAACGGAAAGTGGAAAAAACACATTGATATAGCATTATTTAAAGGGAGGGGACAACTTAACAGTGTACTCGGTATTCCAGTCGAGTGCCTGATATTCCAGTCAGCAACATTAGAAAAAATGTTATGGAGCGATGGTCAGGCGAGTATATGCACTATAGTAGTGAGATTTGGGTTTCCAAAGAACGGAAATACTAAATAAGGTATATACGCATTTTCTAAAGTATATTTACAGGACTTAGTAAAGGCGTTTCTAACTTGCGGGGGATTTTATATGAATACGGGTTCATTCCAGGACGACATTAACTGTAAAATTCGTTGTACTCAAATACTGGTTGCGAGTAATCCAAGGTGAACAAAAATGCTTAGAGGCAATTTTGTTACGACCACCAAATTAATAACATAGATTGTTAAATTTTGGGCAGACGAGGTTAGGAGAGAACTCCAAAAGATTGGGATGGGCTGGATATGGGAACAAAAAAGGGACTGAAAATCGCAAAGAAGTGTGGAGAAAAATAAAGGAGGAGGTACTTAGATGTTAACCAACAAGATACCTTCACCGAATGTACAGGAAAACGCTCACTGTGTTTACAAAGAGACCTAAAACACGTCTGGGGAAAAGAATCGTATATTACTCAACCTAGGATTTAAGGAGAGATCAGGGCTGCTTGGTTTTTAGGCTAGCGGGCATGGAAATTTCCAAAAATTAGCGACGATCACGATATGCGAATATGTCCAATGTGCGCGAACTTTGAAGATGAGATACATATACTAGGAAAATGTAATGATTTAGAATATTGGAGACGTCAGTTATTACCGGAAAGATTTCTAAATTCAAATCGGGAAAGATTGGCATGCTACGAGTTATTGGTAAATCCAGAAAATTGGATAAACCTCGGTAAACTTCTGGACAAAACGCGAAAAATAAGGACAACACTCATTCATGAATAAATATATGTTATCAAAATGCAATACCATTAATTATTAACAATTATATATAAATTAATTAGTGTATAATGCTGTTGTGTTATTATTTAATTGTAATATTAATGTGTTTTCTTTATGTAATTGTAATGTTAATGTTTTTTTAGTGTATAATGCTATTGTGTTATTACTTAATTGTAATATTATTGTGTTTTCTTTATGTAATTGTAATGTTAGTATTTTTAGTGTATAATGCTATTGTGTTATTATTTAATTGTAATATTTTTATTGTGTTTTCTTTATGTAATTGTAATGTTATTGCTGTTTTTGTTTATTTCTACTTTACACTAGTACCAATTATTACTTTATTGTAACGGACTGTCAACAGCACGTACGGCTTACTGCCCGTGCGACCCATTATTGTAAATAATATTGTAAATATCTTACTTTTTTGTCTAATAAAGTCCTACTACTACTACTAACTGGTAGAAAATAGTTTTATATATTTTCAGTTTAATGTTTTTGAAAGGAGTTGGGGCATCAAGAGTCTCTGCAATGCATAATAGCATGCATTTCCAGAATTGAGCCTATGTTTAATTTCTTTGTGCATCTCATTCCTATTTGTGATTATTGTTCCTAGGTATTTGAATTCAGTCACTTCCTCAAAATTTCCCTCATTTTTTATTAGCTGTCCATTTCCAATACATAATGTAATTCTACGTGTGACCATATATTTAGTTTTATTGATATTTATTTCCAGTCCTAATTTCTTAGTGTTACTCATTAGTGTGTGCGTGTTGTCCTTTAGTATCTCCTCGCTATCGGCGAATAGTACTACATCATCAGCATAAACTAACAGCTTATTAATACCATTGAGTTGTAAGCCTTCCTCATTCTCTAAAGATTTAATAGCATGCTCTACGGAAAAAATCACTGCATTTTAAATTAACTTAACTCTATTTGCAAAAATATGTACTTGTCGCCATATTATGACTGACTGGTGTCACGGCCTGCTGTAGTCTCAATTAATAATGTTGCCACACGGTTATCATTAGTCAGGTGTTTATAATGAACGCTTATATTTGCAACAAAGATGTTATTATTTTGCTATTATTTATTATTTTAGAAACACCATCGCGCAAATCATAATGTGCAACGTACAAACCGAAGTGTTTTACAGAACCTCGGGAATTAAATACCGCTTTCGCTCGGTTTTTAAACATTTCCTGGCTTCTGTAAAATCCACGTCCCAACCTCACATCGTAATATACTATGTTTTATCCTCTAAAAGCAACTAAATTACCTCGTATTTTAGATAAATTTTCACACAATCCTCTTAATTCACAGCCTCATTTATCGCTTTCCCTTATTCATTTACGTTGTAAAAATAATATTTTGTTTTTGGTAATCCCGATTTTTCCTGATGTAAAAGAACACAAAATTGTAATAATATTTTAGCAAAACAAATTTTGAAATATTATTCATGCCGTAACCACGTGACCGCGATGCTATTGTTGAATCGCGGTGTCATAGCTTAGTTTATTGAGTGTCTTTCCAATTATCACCTTTCAAAGAACGTAATAAAGAGTTCTATATGTAGTGCAGATTTAAGCAGGTCTACAGTAATGTAGATAGCAAGAAAATTATTCATTTATTATGAATTTTACAAGTGATTTATTATGAATGTTTTTATTTACGTGAAATAAAACAAAAATATTTGTCATTTTTGTCAGGTTATGGAGGAGGAATATAATATAACCTACTCGGAGATCAGCGCCCCTAGCGTTAAACAAACTTAATGAGTATTTTGTCTTTAGAATTTGCGCATTAGATTTTGTTAATCTATTAACCCAATCAATTTGAGGAAGGGAACCCGCGGGCTCGGACGAAAAATATATCATTGTTAGTTGTTAATTTTTTCGATTTAATTAATTTACACATTTTCCATTGAAAGTGATATTATTTTTGCTACATGTCTGACATTTTGTACTATTCACAGTTTAAAACTGGATTAGATTCGTTGTTTCGTGTGGCATAGTTTGAGTTGACAAACTGCTTTCAAAAGCCACGAGCTTGTGGACTGTGTGATGTGTGACTGGGAATTATAACAAAATACTCCAGTCGATTATAATTATATACACGAACACACGTATCACTTAAATGCACTTTTGTACATAATAAACTCACTGCGAAATTTAATAATTGGTAATTTTACGCATTTTAGCGGAGATGGCCGGCACGTGTTACCTTCACGGAGTCTGAGGGCTTCTGGCTGACGCATGCTATTATGTGCATGCGGACAGAAGCTTCCAGACGTTTGTATACAGCAAAAGAAATTAGTCACGCGAGAAGTTGAGCGCGGAGGGATACAAATTATATGAAACCCTTAAAAGTAAAATATCTAAAATTAACTAGAAATTTACTTCCTGAATGCCGGCTATAGTGGAAAGGTGTCCACCTAGAATTATGAGGAATATCAGTTGTAGTATATACCGTGTATAACATTTTGGGAATCCGACGGTTGACCACTTATCACACATAGCTATAACGTCTACCTCTCTGTTATACCAAGTGCCACGCACACTTATCGCTCTATGGGTTTAATTTAGTTTAAACAAAGGAATGACTTCGTATTAAAGCATAAAAACAAAATGTTATCTGAAATAGGGTAAATTAGAATATTTGTAAGTTAAGTGTTAAATTTGTCACGTTATTGAATGAACCATTTAAACAATGATAAATATGGAATCTCAAAATGTATTTATATTTACCTGATAGAAAAAAAAGGTGTGTCATTCATCTCTCTAAAGTTCTAGGCAGTATAAAATTACAGATAAAACAGTTTTGAGTTCAGTTTGTGAAATATTAATATTTTATTAATTTAAAATATTTTTCAATTTCACATTTAGTGGCGTTGCTTCGTAACGTACTCGTAAGTTATTGCATAATTATTTGTTACTCAACAAGGCGCACTTTGTCATTTTTATGAAAGTTTTCTTCTTTGTAAATTATAAGGAGCAAACTTTTTCTGCCAACATCATCTGGCCATCATTATCATATTCGCCATGTTTAGTATGAATGGGTGTGTGAATGGTATGTTTCGTCTTGATGTTGTGTTGTCTTGGAGATGGTCCTAACATTCAGCTGGGACCCACCATGTACTTGTGTGGTTAAAAAAGTATGTGTGTGATCCTCAGTTAAAATCCCTCCCCGGACAACTGTAAGGCCCGGGTGGCGCGTGGTACGTAAAAGTACCTAAAAAGTGTGATGTTTAACTACGCTAACGGAATATAAATATTTATAAACTATATGTAGCGAAAAGCCCCGTAACGAATAAAACAAGACGTTACAATTCGTTTACTCGTGGAATTCCTTGTTTAAAAATTCTCAAACCACAGCTTTATCTTCATAGAAATGTAACACTAAGTTAAAATTTTGTTAATTTGAAATAGATTGGAAGTTCTCAGGAAAGTTAGATGAACAGGAGGTGAATGGAGAAGAGTGCGTAACACTGAAGTAAGATAGGTAAAATAAGAACAGGTAAGTCTCGTAGACTGCGAGGGGCAGGACATGTGTCAAGAATGGAGAATGAAAGACGTGCGTGGAAGCTTCTATAGAGGAAAACCAGAGGGAAAACGCCCAGTTGGTTGACCAAGAATTAGGTGGGAGCATTTATTAATAGGAAAACCATAGGGAAAACGAGCAGTTGGTAGACCAAGAATGATGTGGGAGAATAACATTAACCATGATTTGACAGAAGTACACTTATGCAGGGAATGATTTGAAAACATTATTTCAGGAGAGGGATGTATAGAGAGCTTATGTTCGTGAGGCCATTAACCTACGGGTTCAATAATGCCAGTGAGTTAGTTAGTATGACATTTTCATGCAAACAGAACAAATATATCGAATATATTCTCTTTATCCTTTGTTTCCTTCCTCTTCTTGAACGTCGTACAAAATCTTGGTGGACTAACGGCCACCATGCGTTCATCTGACTCCCAGGGTCATGAGTTCAAACTCTCAGAGATCTGTGGATTTACAGTGTGCACTGCGTTAATTAGCAAACATCACAGTACAATTACTGAAAACGTGTTAATGTGAATAAGGCTTATGCGAGTGCTCACGAAGTTCCCCGATCGGTTGATAGAATCAAGAGATGACTCTTTTTTTTTCTTGTCTAAGGGTGTACATAGTCTAGCTTCTTTTGTCGGAATAGTTTTGGAGTGGGTTCTAACGTCCAAACTGCTACTTGGAACGCTAGGATTTATTTAAGGTTATATCCGTTAGAAGATTATCTTCTCTACGGCTAACGTTTTCCTCTCGTCTGCTATCTTTAATTGGAAAGTCAAATTTTCTCTTCCGGCATTGATGCAGTTTGACACGTTCTTAGAGATTAATTAATTATTTTATTTCTCGCACAAAATTTGTCCAGTAAAGGTAGCCCTGCCATGGTACTTCTGATTTAGCTCGAAACACTCACATTATCGTCAAGGTCATGGAACTCCTGATGATGCTAGATATATAGGGTGTAACAGAACCTCACCGACAAAATGATAGGGATGATAGGCCATGCAGAGAGGGATAATGTTTTGTGAAGGAACATATAGTAGGAAACACGTCGTTTATGAGTTATGCGCAGACGAAAGTGTTTACCCATAAGGGTCGGAAGTGAATACAAACAATTGTACACGTATCATTTTATTGAATAAAACATGTTTGTACAATAAGTGTTCAAAAAAATAAGTGTTTTGACGATGTCAATAAGTATCCTGCCATGATCGGCCGTACTGGCCGCACATTGTTACGACGATATCAAACATTGAATGAGGCACAGGGTCGACTACTTGAACACATTGTTTTTTTTTTCAAATGTCCCAGGTTTGTCTTTGGACATTCCTGGTTTCTCTCCTGACATGGCGTACTTGTAACCCACTTCTGAGGTTGGGGCGCCTGGAAGGCGGGATTACGTTGCCCCTATGATATGATGGGTGATGATAATGGTGCGCCAGGAGAGTCCCTAATCCTAAGCTTAACCTAAGATGAATATGAATGATGATGAATGCGATGGCCATATGATTTCGGGGACCGTTTGGGCCTTTAAGTTTTCCTGACTTTTGTCTTACAGGTGAGGAAAATGCTCGATAAAAACCTCACCCAGAAAAACTGTCCCGACCGGGGATCAAAACCGGGCCCGCTGTGTGACAAGGCAGCACGCTACCCCGAGACCACAGCGGTGGACTGAACACTAATTGTAAAAACATGTATTTTCAGAAAAATGATACCTGTGCAATTGTTTGTTTTCAATTGCAACCCTTATGGGTAACTCATAAACAACGTGTTTGCGACTATATGTTCCTTCACAAAAAAATTATCTTCTGCATCGCCTATCATCCCTTTTATTTTGTCGGTGCGGTCCTGTTACACCCTGTATATATAGGATTGTTATTAATTAAACATTTCCTCTTTCCAACTTAACATTGGATATGATACTCGTTTATTATATTGTGTTGTTCTTTGCTATCTTCATGATGTACCGGAGTCATAACTGAACACTCAGCTGGGCAAGTCATCTTGCACCTATTTAATGTTTATTTCTCGTTCACATTTATTTTCATCCGCCCAGCATAAAAATGTGGTCCAATTGTAGTGCACATAACATCAAATCAAATCAAAAGTTTAGGGTAAAATAAACAAAACTAGAGGATGAAGTAATGTTTTAAATAACACTATAAACATCAGCTAGAACAGGAAAAATTCATTAAATTTTCTGGGACAAAAAAGTCGAAAGCACGTTGCATAATTTGCTAAGGCAATATACTACAAGTCGGGAGGTTGTGAGTTCGATTTCAGATAAGGTCAGGGTTATTACCACTTGACGAAACTTTGTGATAGGATCATGTCGCTGGGTTCTACTCAGCCTCTAAAATCAATGAGTACCAGATATATTTTCTTGACTGAAACTGTTCATCACGCAGTACTAAAAACTCGGGAGATAAATAGTCTCCAATTGTTTAAAGAGGCGTCAACCATAATCTGCTACTTTTTCAATAGCTCTCTGAGTCCTTTAATAGGATCGCTTTACGCATTTACAAATATATAACTTGGGGTGATGAGTGCTTTCCACCAGATAACTTGATGCCTTTACATACTCACTTCTTTCAAGAGGTTTCGTGATGTTTTATGAAATTTGTTGTGTTAACTTTTACATTAAACTAGTCCTAAAACATTATGTTGATCTACCGAAAAAACTAACTTATGTATGTATAATATTGTAGTATGAGTGTCGTGTATTAACTTCCAAAAGATAGAGAAATATCAAAAGGACAAAAAAAAATCAATAAGATTCATATTCCAAATAAGTAGATAACCTGGAGTCAATGAACAAAGCAAGCAGTAGGCGGAATAAAATAATTAATGCGGATATTTCCTTATAATAATGCCTAATGTATCCTGTCTTGTCACAGATCCACGATACTTCAAATTTCTATTTAGAAGGAATTCTCTGATGGAATATTGAGGAATAGGAGATCGGTGCCCTTAAGGAAACGCCCAGTTGATAGACCAAGAATAAGGACGGAGAATAACGTTCATGTTTTGAGGGCAGTAGATTATACAAATGATGATTGGAAGACATTTGCTTTGGATAGGGATGTATGGAGAGCTTATGTCCGCGCGATCATAAACCTACGGGTTCTATTGAGCCAGTGAGTTAGTTAGTTAGGAGATCGGTGTCCACCCAGGATCGCGATGAATTTGTGCAATTTATTAAAATTTATTAAAATAGCGACTATAAGAATTAAAAGACATGCTGACCACATACCAACCATATACTGTTTACATTATCGTCTGTGACCTGTAGTGGGATCACTTTACACACTTTTACCTACCTTTATAAAATGACACAAGTGTTGAGCCAATTAATAGACCAATTGTCTTGCAAGACTCTCGCTGCATGAAGTTCTGTTTATTTTAAAAAAAACGGAGATGTTTATTTTAAAAACAGAATGAAAGAAAATGTTATCCATACTTACTTACTTACTTACTCATTGGCACTATCGAACCCGTAGGTTCATGGCCGCACGGACATAAGCTCTCCACACATCCCTATCCTGAGCTAATGCTTTCCAATCATTCCCTGTATAATCTACTTCCCTCAAATCATAGTTAATGTTATTCTCCCACCTCATTCTTGGTCTACCAACTGGGCGTTTTCCCTCTGGCTTTCCTACAAGAAGCTTCCATGCAAGTCTTTCGTTTCCCATACGTGCAACATGTCCTGCCCAACGCAGTCTACCAGACTTAACTGTTCTTATTATATCTGGCTTCCTATAAAGACCATGTAGTTCATTGTTGAGTAGACTTCTCCATTCACTTGTCTGTTCATCTCTCTTTGGTCCAAAAATTTTCCTAAGTACTTTATTCTCAAATACTTGTAATCTCCGTTTCTCCCTTAAAGTAAGAGTCCATGTTTCGCACCCATATAATACAACTGGTAGAATAGTAGTTTTATATATTTTCAGTTTAACGTTTTTTGAAAGGAGTTGGGACATCAAGAGTCTCTGCAATACATAATAGCACACATTTCCAGAATTGAGCCTATGTTTAATTTCTTTGTGCATCTCATTCCTATTTGTGATTACTGTTCCTAGTTATTTGAATTCAGCCACTTCCTCAAAATTTCCCTCATTTGTCATTAGCTGTCGATTTCCATCATATAATGAATTTCTACGTGTGACCATATATTTAGTTTTACTGATATTTACTTCCAGTCCTAATTTCTTAGTATTACTCAATAGTGTGTGCGTGTTGTTCTTTAGGATCTCCTCGCTATCGGCCAATAATACTACATCATCATCATAAACTAACAGCTTATTTGTTGTATTCAGTTGTAAGCCTTCGTTATCCATAAGAATGAAAAATAGAACATTCGCAATTTTACAGTTAAATTTGTTTTGATTTTCAATGAGTTATCATTTCAATTGCATATATAGTGTGTCACGTGATATATTAATACATGTTTGAGGGACAGGAAAAGTACCAGGTTGGTCACTTTATTGTAGAAATGGAGTATTAAATTCTGAATGGAATGTGCTATATTTTAGGAGTCCGAAATATTAAAAAAATAGACTATGTTTAATCATGGGTTTATTTGCCTTCCAAATTAGGCACATATTAAAAAAGTAGGTACATTGTGTAATTGAGGAGGTTAAAAGCAAAGCGCAGGTTTGCAGTTTTGAGAAAACAGTTGTAAAGTTGAAGTTGTGTAAGAAATCATAGGTAATTCAAATGATAACTTCGGGTGATGCGTGTTTTCCGCCAGATAATGCGAAAAAGACATTTATGCCTTAAACACTCACTTTTCAAGAAAAAAGTCACATCCCTTTGTTTCTAATCGCCTCAATTAGAAGGCATTTTATAATGATGGATAAGTGACTTTCCTGGATTTTTCCTTGTACCCTTCATTTAAAGATGTTAACTATGGTATTGGATATTTACCTGATAGAAGAAGGTCGATACATATATTTCCGCGGTATATATCGATAGATGAAACACTTCTGAATTACATCTGTTAAATATTAATATATTTTAAAATTAATTTGTAGGAATAGTTTGCATTTTAAGAATTAGTGACGTTGCTACGTTACGTTACAGTTATTACGTCAACATTATTGTTATCGCTTAGCAACAAAGGACATTTTTACAATCATTTTTTGCACAATAATGCGTTCTGTCGTACTTATAGGAATGACGACCATGATGGAAAGTAGGGTGTCCTAAATATCGGGGTAGCCAACTCATAAATAACTGTACTGTAATATTACAAATTACCTACGTAGGGCGGGACGTAAAACCACTCTCATTTTTGTACTCTACGTATACAATGTGTATACAAAAATATATCCAGTAGATAGTGTGAATATACATTATACCAAACAATTCACAGCATTTTAATTGAACTGAGCTTTATTTGAAACAATATAAAACAATAAATTCGTACTTGCCGTCATTTTATGCCTGATTGGTGTCACGGTCTACTGTAGTCTCAAATAAATTATTTTCGACATTTACCGTACATAATATGGTCAGCCTGGTAACGTCAGTCAATTGTTTATAGTGAACGCAAATATTTCCAACAAAGATGTTATTATTTTACTATTATTTATCATTATGAAAACATCATCGAGCAAAAAATATGTATAACATAAGTTTGTGAAATGTTTTACAGATTCTCGGAAATTAAAACCCTTGCTATCGCTGTTTTTAATCATATTCTCGCTTCTGTAAAAACCACTTCCCATCCCCGCATTGTAATTTTCTATTGTGAAATGTATCTGTCTTGAATAAAACTGTTTATTGGACGTTGGGGAAAAAGCTCCAAATCGATTTAGATATTAAATTACAACAAGTTTCCTCAAGTTTAAATATTCGTAAGCACAGTTTTATTTCTTTAAAGTTACGTTATGTTACAATTTCGGTCAATATGACATTGAGAATGCAATATGGAAACGATTAGAGCATTTTTTTTATTATTTTCCTTCTCCTTAGACGTGAAATCGATCTTGCTAAACTAGAGCTTATCATGCTCGCCTCTGGTTTTAAAGTTCACGGGAACAAACCCTGCCGGCGTTTATGCAATTTTTAGGACGCAAAAATTGTAAGTATATGTTCCTTCGGAAAGGACTAGAAGCCAGTGTCACATGTCTGGACTTAGGGCACGTAACATAACACGAAGCTTGTAAGAAGAGGTCTGGTTGGTCCTTTCTCCTCTGGATTATAAATGTGACACTAATTAGTTCACCTTTTAAAGGGTGTCGTTGATCATTAATTATGACATAACACTGATTGAACGTATTGGTTTGTTTAAACATTTCTCCCGTGTGAGAGTTACCTTTTCTGCGGCTAAAGTGTTCCTCCTGCCCGTTGGTCTCTCTTCCACGCATTTCTAACGCTGAAAAGTCAAAATTTCTCTTCCGGCATTGATGCTAATTGATATTCTGTTCTGAATTATTTCTATGTGTGGTTTCTCCAATCAAGGGCGAGCTAATAGTAACTTTGTAACTATACAATTGCTAGTTTATTTCCTGTGGACTTGGAAAGCAGACACCACCACTAGCATCGTCACGGAATTCCTGTTGGGTGCAAATATGTCTTATGAACTAACTAACTCACTACATAACAGTGTTTCGCATACATAGGCCCTATAACTCGGAGAATAATCACGTTAGGGCCTAAGTATTTTAAAGTTAAGGTATTGTTTGTGAAGTTAGAGATGACAAGTGTCCCTGTGGTGGCAATAACATGCATTTACACAATTTAGCCTGTGTTATTTTCTTTCTGCGCATCAGTCTTGTTTTTAATTATTGTTCCTATATCTTTTAAATCTGCCACTTCTTCAAATTTTGAAACATTTTTATTAACTGTCCAATTTATGATGTATTTCTAGTATGATCATATATTTTAGGCCTAGGTATTACACTGAGGCAATACTATAACAGTATTTTGTTTTTAATATGCTTCTTCTGTTTCTATTTCTTCCCTATATAACCTTTAATTTCTGTATGTACATTAAGACAGGGGAAACTGAGGTTATTTTTTTTATCTCACATGTGAATATAGAGCGAGTTTTGGGATTCATATTTGATAGGTCCCGAATTCAAATCCCAATACCGACCACCTTGAATGAGGTTTTCCCTGGTTTTTCCTCGATCCTCAAGCCAACTTCTGGTTTGTAATGTCATTAAAAGTAGATATTTTATCGTTTTCACCATTTCATAATATAATTAGGTCTACATTATATTAATAAACATACAATGAAATAATTATACGCATATGACCTGCACTAGCTCTAGTTGTAGGCCTACTATAAGAAACTTGTTTAAGTTATTACTCCGCCGACTCGGTCTATTGAGGGAACTGTGGTACTAATTTAGTCGCCGTGTGAATGAATTGTGTACGGAACTGTCATCAATAGAAACATTTTCCCAGGCAAAATCGGATTTTACTGGACTGGATACAAATTAAGATGGCACCAATAATTAGGAACTTGCATTTTTTATTTATTTTATGACAATACAGTTATATATGAACATACCTAATCAGACAATTTGACCTAAGCTTTTTCCATGATGTCGATATCCTTTATATATATTTCCATTATTCTCCTGTAAATTCTGTTATTTTCACCACATCCTCAAAGGCTAATGTGGGACATTTCTCACTAACCGCTTTCAAAATATTCAAAATACTCGTACTTTGATTTCCTCCGACTGTCCTAAAGCTTTCCTTTACAATATTTTAGGAATTCTTGAGAAGCGGCCATTTTGAAACAACTGAAATGCTAACGGATTCTGCATTACGGATGTATGGGAATAAAACAGTGCATATTTTACTTACGTACGTACTCACTGGCACTATCGAACCCGTAGGTTCATGTCAGCGCGGACATAAGCTCTCAATACATTCCTATCCTTAGCTAATACTTTCTAATCATTCCCTGTATAATCTACTTCCCTCAAATCATAGTTAATGTCATTCTCCCACCTCATTCTAAGTCTATCAACTGGGCGATTTTCCTCCGGCTTTCCTACAAGAATCTTCCATGCAAGTCTTTCATTCCCCATACGTGCAACATGTCCTGCCCATCGCAGTCTACGAGACTTAACTGTTCTTATAATATCTAGCTTCCTATAAAGACCACGTACACTGCTCAAACAATTAGGGGGTATTGTAGAATAACCCATTAAGACTGTGTTTTTTGGAACAGTATTAGATGCAATCACTTTCTATTACTCCAGGATAATGTAAACAAGAGTTTGAAGTTGTTACGTAACCTCGGTACCACACCAGAGGGCAGTGTCTGTATTGTTGATGTGAAAGGGTGGTGTGGGGGTGAATGTTTTGTTGTTGTTTTTAAAACCAGTCCAGTTTTCAGTTAGTGAATGACTTGCCTTAGGGACAGCAATGACTCGACAACGTGATTTACCTGAACCAATGGCTTGGAGGGCCATAGGAAGGATGGAAGCTGGACAGACGCAACAAGAGGTGGCACAAGCCATTGGGGTATCTCAAAGCATGATTTCCAGACTTTGGGATCGTGTTCAAAGAATAGATACTGTTCACAGAAGAGCCGGACAACGTCGACCACGGGCAACAACAGCAAGGGATGACCGTTACCTCTTGTTAACAGCCCGTCGGAATAGACAGCAGAATGCAACTCAACTGCGAAATACACTTCAGACAGCAACAGGACGCAGGGTGTCAACTCAAACTGTCCGTAATCGACTGCATGGAAGTGGTCTCTATGCCCGTAGGCCCATGGTGTGTACCAGGTTAACTCCACAACACCGTAGGGATCGCAGAAACTGGGCGGAGGAACATCGTGGGTGGAGGCATGCCGAATGGAAATCAGTTCTTTTTTCTGATGAGTCGCGATTCAACGTGGAATGTGATAGTCGGCGTGTATTCATTTGGAGGGAAAAAGGGACACGAAACAATCCAGCTTTTGTACGTGAGAGATCCCCATATGATGGCGGTGGATTGATGGTGTGGGCAGGAGTCAGTAGTGGTGGACGTACGGACCTATACGTCATCCAAGGTGGTACTTTTAATGTTGTAAGGTATAGAGATGAGATTCTCCGACCTTTTGTCGTGCCGCATGCTGGTGCCATAGGTGATTATGTTCTTTTTATGGACGATAATGCACGACGCCACAGAGCTGTCTTGGTGGACGACATGCTGGAAGTGGAGGTTATCGAGCGTATGCAATGGCCAGCTTCCTCCCCGGACTTAAATCCGATTGAGCATGTGTGGGATGCATTAGGCAGGCGCATTGCAGGCAGACCAGCACCTCCCACAACTGTTCCAGAGCTGCACATTGCTCTTATGGAAGAGTGGCCACGTATCCCCCAAGAACTCGTTGCTAACTTCATTGCATCAATGCCACACAGGTGTGAGGCAGTGCTGGCCGTTCGAGGAGACCATACACCATACTAAAGAAACATTTTCACCCATGTTAATGTTGCTTTGTTTGTTTGCCACATTCCTAATCAGGATCTGTTTGACATCTGGTGTGGTACAGAGGTTACGTAATGACTTCAAACTCTTGTTTACATTTTTTGGAATAATAGAAAGTGATTGCATTTAATACTGTTCCTAAAAACATAGTCTTAATAGGTTATTCTACAATATCCCCTAATTTTTTGAGCAGTGTAGTTAATTGTTATGAAGTCTTCTCCATTCACCTGTCTTTTCATCTCTCTTTGGTCCAAAAATTTTGCCTAAGTACTTTATTCTCAAATACTTGTAATCTCCTTCCCTCCTTTAAAGTAAGAGTCCATGTTTCGCACCACTTTAATATAACTGGTAGAATAATAGTTTTATATATTTTCAGCTTAACGTTTTTTGAAAGGAGTTGGGACATCAAAAGTCTCTGCAATGCATAATAGCATGCATTTCCAGAATTGAGCCTATGTTTAATTTCTTTGTGCGTCTCATTCCTATTTGTGATTATTGTTCCTAGGTATTTGAATTCAGCCACTTCCTCAAAATTTCCCTCATTTGTCATTAGCTGTCCATTTCCATTATATACTGAATTTCTACCTGTGGCCATATATTTAGTTTTATTGATATTTTCTTCCAGCCTAATTTCTTAGTGTTACTCAATAGTGCGTGCGTGTTGGCCTTTAGTATCTCGTCGCTATCGGCCAGTGGTACTACATCATCAGCATAAACTAACAGCTTATTTATAACTGTAGGCTTTCACGGCCGGCGTCTTGATCCCTATTAGGTTCGTCTTCCGGGCATATAGGCCGTGGTCCAGTCGTTCTTCTACTCGACGTTTCGTCTACTACTGCGGTAGACATCTTCAGGAGATACTGCGTGCTCTCTGTGAACTCCTCAACAGTCGGCTGCAGACTGTTGAGGAGTTCACAGAGAGCACGCAGTATCTCCTGAAGATGTCTACCGCAGTAGTAGACGAAACGTCGAGTAGAAGACGACTGGACCACGGCCTATATGCCCGGAAGACGAACCTAATAGGGATTAACAGCTTATTAATACCATTCAGTTGTAAGCTTTCCTCATTCTCTATAAAAATTTAATGGCATGCACTAGTACAAAATTAAATAGTAGAGGAGATAGTGCATTTCCTTGCTTCAACCCATTCTTGATTTCAAAAGTGCCCGAAAACTGTTGCCTACACGCAACCTACTCTTGTGGCATTTGCACACGTTCGTATAAGACTAACGTTTTTAGGAATTCCGAACTCCAGCAGGATACTATATAACTTCTCCCTCTTAATTGAATCATATGCTTTTTTGAAGTCTACATATAGTTGATGTACAGTACCATTATATTCCCATTTCGTTTCTAAAATCTGTCATATACTAAAAATCTGATCTGTTGTAGGCCTGTTTCTTGTAAATCCACATTGATGATCTCCTAGAATGTCATCAATATTGGGAGTAAGTCTGCTTGATATTATATTTGTTAGAATTTTGTACGAAGTTGAAAGTAGTAGTAGTAGTAGTAGTAGGACTTTATTAGACAAAAAGTAAAATATTTACATCATTATATAGAAAGATGGGTCGCACGGGCAGTAAGCCGCACGTGCTGTTGACAATCCGTTACAATAAAGTAATAATTGGTATTAGTATAAAGAAGAACAAAAAATGAAAACAACATTACAATTATATGAAGAAACACAATAATATTACAATTACATAATAATACAATAGCATTATACATTAATTATCTATAATTATTAAGAATTAATGGTATAACATTTTGTTAACATATATTTATTCATGAATGAATGTTGTTCTTATTTTCCGCGTTTTGTCCAGAAATTTACCCACGTTTATTAAATTTTCTGGATTTATCAATAACTCGTAGCATGCCAATCATTCACGATTAGAATTTAGAAATATTTCCGGTATTAACTCATGTCTCCAATATTCTATATCGTTACATTTTCCTAATATATGTGTCTCGTCTTCAATGTTCCGCACTTTGGACATATTCACATATCGTGATCGTCGCTAATTTTTAGAAATTACCATGCCCCTAGCCTAAACCAAGCAAGCCCTGATCCCTCTTTAAATTCTAGTTTGAGTATATATATATTTTTTTTTTTCCAAACATGTTTTACGGTCTCTTTGTAAACACAGTGTGCGTTTTCCCGTACATCTGGCGAAAATATATTCTTGGTTTATATCTAAGCACCTCCTCCTTATATTTCTTCACACGTTCTTTCGATTTTCAGTCCCTTTTTCCCATATCCAACCCATCCCAATCTCCTACCCTCGTCTGTCCAACATTTAACATCTATAAGTTGAAAGTAATGAGATGCTCCTGTAGTTGTTGCAATCAATTTTATCTCCTTTCTTATAAATTGGTGCGATAATTGATTCCTTCTATTCATCTCGAAGAGCTTCTTTTTCCTAAATCATGCTAAGCAACCAGCGTATCTTGTCCATCAATTTTTCTCCCCCCGATTTTATCAGTTCTGCTGGGATCTCATCTGAACCTGATGCTTTATACATCTTCAATTTTTCAATCGAAAATGCATATTTTACCTATTAAAATTATAAATATGTATTTTAAGAGACTCCTACGTAGACATGTGCTGGATATTGCATGCTTTTGTTTTCTTTATTTAAATTGTTACATATGGAACTATATGTTCGTGCTCGCTGAAACGTAAAATCTTCATTAGACCAATGAAAATGCAGTCATGCATCTGCTCTGTTTACATCACAACTGGAACTTAGCTCGGAATTAGTATAGATGTTAAAGGTAGATCTCTCATGATAAATGAAATAATGTTGAATACAAACCTTTGCAATCAAAAGATTATTAGAAAATGCGTGTTCTCTGTTTTTGTAGTGTTAAATACAATTATGTGTTTATAGTGACCAGCCCTATGGGCTAGTGGTCAGAGGTTCTGACTGCAGTTCATGAGGTTTCGAGTTGATTTGCCGGTTAGAGCACTGGAATTTTTTCCAATGGTCGCTCATGGTCTGGATTTGAACTAAGTTTAGGTTTAAGGACTCTCCTGGTGATTTATTATTATTAATCACCCAACATGTCATCAGGGAAACTTAACTCTGTCTTCTAGTTAGCCATTTGCTTAAGATATACTATCCAAAATTTATTTTATTGAAGTCGAGAAAGTGATAGAAATCTAAGATCTGTTTACTAAAACGTAAATTCAAAATAGGACATAACTAGGATAATTAGCGTCCAATTCAAAACCAGGCGTCAATGGGCTGAGACAGAGGACTCTGTATTTTATTTTATTTTTGAGGTTTTAGGATGTTTTAGAGCTGTACGTCTATAATACGGGATCCATGACCCATTTGCTTTTCCAAGAATGATGTATTCAGGAATTTTATGCCTCTAAAAATCCATTCACCTAAGCCAGAATTTCACCTGCGAAACTCGAAACCTGAGACGACTATGATAATCACTAGTCAAATAGGACCGACATGTTGATCTAAACATCGCCTTTTCAAGGTGTTTACAAAATATTGTAATTTTTAAATAAAAATAATCGACTTATTCTTTGGTAAGGAAATAACCGGCCATAACAGGCACATTAAAACTCGTCTTTCAAGGCGAATTGGTTAATACCGGGTGCGGCAGAAACAATGACTCATTTTAAATTGTCCGTCATTATTGGATACGGCTTTCTAGAGAGTTGATATTGGTACCAATGAGTAGTGTAGTTCAAAGCATTGCCAGTCGATATAGAGCGTTGGTCAAACGAACACCGTGCGTTTGCGGGAGAAACGTTTTTGAAATGTGGTGTCAATGTCGTATGGACACGGCATTCGTTTGGGTAATATTTTAACATTGGTTGGAATGATCAAGTTCCGTCTCGGTTGTCGATTACGAGATGGGTCCAGCAGTTGAGTCTCGGATGTCGATTACGAGATGGGTCCAGCAGTTGAGTCTCGGATGTCGATTACGAGATGGGTCCAGCAGTTGAGTCTCGGATGTCGATTACGAGATGGGTCCAGCAGTTGAGTCTCGGATGTCGATTACGAGATGGGTCCAACAGTTGAGTCTCGGATGTCGATTACGAGATTGGTCCAGCAGTTGAGTCTCGGATGTCGATTACGAGATGGGTCCAGCAGTTGAGTATCGGATGTCGATTACGAGATGGGTCCAGCAGTTGAGTCTCGGATGTCTATTACGAGATGGGTCCAGCAGTTGAATCTCGGATGTCGATTACGAGATGGGTCCAGCAGTTGAGTCTCGGATGTCGATTACAAGATGGGTCCAGCAGTTGAGTCTCGGATGTCGATTACGAGATGAGTCCAGCAGTTGAGTCTCGGATGTCGATTACGAGATGGGTCCAGCAGTTGAGACTCGGATGTCGATTACGAGATGGGTCCAGCAGTTGAGACAACAAACAATAAGCCTTACGCAGAATGTTTCCAATGCATCTTGTTTCCCGCTTTGGAAATATCAACTGGCCACTCCGTTCGCCCGATATATCGGTTTGTGATTCTTTTATGTGGGGATTCCTAAAATCCAAAGTGCATGCTAACAAGCCAACTGCTCTTGAGACTTGAAAAATAACGTTCACGCCGAAATCGAGGACTTAACAGGCAACACTCCTCATAAGGTTATTGAGAATGTGCGTGTTCGTGCAGAAGATTGCATCGCCAACAATGGGAGACATCTGAAGGAAATAATTTAAAAAACATGTCATTTGTAATTAATGGTAGGATGTGTTATTTCAAACAATTTACACTAATGATGTAGACAAAATAACATGTTTAAAATGGGTCATTGTTTCTACCGCACCCTGTATAAGTGGGCTACAGTTCTGTCATGTCAGGAGAGAATACCAAAAATGTCGTAAAGACAAGCTATTGGCATTTGTAAAAAAAGAGCACTATATGGTTATTAATTTATAAAGATGTTTGTGAAAAAATGACGTTTATAAGTTCAATCAATATTAATTTATCTGCGTTGAAAATTATAAGAAGGAGAGTATTTCTTGTGACACGTTATTTTCCCCTGTGTACAGAACTTGCAGAAACCGGTCGTGCGTCTCTGAAGAAATAGCTGCAGCATTCACTCTCATGTCTCGTGAGGATTCTGTTTCAATTCAATTTTTCAAACAATCGATATTACTAATGAAGTATAAATCGACATCAAAATGTTATAACTAAAAACCTGTTATAAAATTATTAGTTACGCTACACGCCGTAGCGTAGTGGTTAAGGCACTGAGATACAAGCCAGAGGATCGAGGGTTCAAGTCCCGTTGGGGTCAGGATTTTTAAACTGACCCAAATCCTCTGGCGCCACTATGGCCCTGGGGTCGACTCAGCCTCTAACTGAAATGAGTACCAGACGCTTGTTCTGGGGGTAAAGGCGGCCGTCACGCAGGGCTGACATAAAGTGCCGATTGTCTAGAAAAAGTGGGAGCCTTAACCTCCTACTATCTCAAGGGCATCCGGATCTGTTGTGGGAACACTTTACTTTACTTTAGGAATTGTGCTCCTCTTGATAAAAATCACAAATTGCTTGGAATGTTACAGTATGTAAGTGTAGACATTTCTTTATAAAGTAAGAAAGTAATTATATATTTCAAATGTTTGGTGTGAAGAAGTGTTAAAAATTACCTGGTAATAATAAAGTAATTTTGCATATTATTAATTTGATTATGATTATTATTATTATAATAATATTAATAAAATTAAATATACGGTCACACATATGAATATATTACACAGGGCTGTTCAGAAGTAAGGAACAGACTTCAAACGTTTATTTCTTCCATACTACAAAAAACATAAACACAATTCCAACGTTTGTGGAAAGAGAAAAGTTCAAATTTCAGTTTTTTATGCATTCAATGTGAATCAGCTGGTCTCTAGTTATCACAGCTTCAAAAAATCGATGTCGCAGATTTTCAAGAGTGTCAGGCATAGGGGGGATAAAAACACGTCTTTTACGTAACCCCACAGATAAAAATCACACAGGGTTAGGTCGGGTGACCTGGGAGGCCACCGGTAATGAAGTTGATTTTCTGCTCCTCCTCTTCCAATCCGACGTCCTGTTGTGCCGCCATTTTAATACAAACAATCAGCATGACAAGCAACAGCGGCAATGAGGCCGTGATCAGTATTTCAAAGTTTTCTCTTTCTACGAGCATTGTAATTGCGTTTCTATTTTTTTTTGTAGTTTGGAAGATGTCTGTTTCTTCTTTCTCAGTAGCCCTATATAACGGTATAATAAACAGTAAAAGACAGTTAATAACACGGAGCAACAAAAGAGAAACTTTTTGTTTGTTTCGAAAAGCAAAATATGGGATTCTGATACTACTTTTTCTCTTGAAATCAAATATGATATCGGTTTTTCTCCATCACGCAAGGTTTCCGAGAGACAGGAATTTATAATTTCAAACACGTTCATATTTTCTACATTCGTAAGTACACAATATTCGAACATTCGGACTCACCTAGAAATTAAGAAATGACGATTTGCTGCTATATTTCGCCTGTGGAGCATCCGTATTGATGGTCCAACAATAATCGGCCAGCATATTAGGTTTCCATTTGCCTTAATATCTCTTTTCCATAGCTGAAATATGTGAGTTAGCTCATTTGGCTTTATTTTACAAAAAAATGTTTGTTAGAAACGTAATTATTTAAATCCATTAATTGAAATTGAAATAAAAAACTGTGGGTGATGGAGAAATTCCTAATACATATTTGAAAACACGATGAAAAACTGCATTAAGTTCAAGCTCTTGGTACTCATGAGACAAAAATCATGTTGACCAGTGTAACATACGAGGGAAATATTGAGACAGATACCTTGGAACAATAATTACAAATATGAATGAGTTGCACAAATAAATTAAACAAGGGTTAATTCAGGAAATGTATGTACAGTTGTTACGTTTTGAGACTGAGCGCATAGTGGCGCCGTGGTATGGTACCTTGTCTCTCGTCCCAGCAAGAGACAGTTTAGTGCATTCACTGCAAGCAGAACTATGGACTGTGATTTGAATGCGCATGTCGTAACTCGAGATGTCACAGTTAGAGCAACATCAAATTCTGTCAGAAATTATTCATGACCGCTGCCAAACGTTTAAAATGATGCATCGAGTTTACGGTGAGTACGCATTGAATCGCAGTGTTGTGTGTAGGTGGCGCCGACGTTTTGTGCCAGGAAGCCAGATATAATGAGAACAGTTGTCTCGTAGACTACGATGGGCAGGACATGTTGCACGTATGGGGAATGAAAGACTTGCATGGAAGCCCTTGTAGGAAAGCAGGAAGGAAAACGCCCAGTTGGTAGACAAAAAATGAGGTGGGAGAATAATATTAACTGTGATATGAGGGATGTCGATTGTACAGGGAATGACTGCAAAGCATTAGCCCAGGATAGGGATTATGGAGAGCTTATGTCCGCGCGGCCATGATCCTACGGGTTCGATAGTGCCAGTGAGTGAGTAAGTAAGTAATAATACAGAGTACCGGTTTCGTCGGAAAGTCACCAAATTCTTCGGCATATATTTATGGCACTTTAAAGAACTTCACGTTTGAACAATTATAACTCCGAGCATAGTATGTTGATCCTTTCCCGCTCAGATTTGAATTGTGCTCTAATGTTAAAGACCGTCGTTAAATAGAAATAACATCATAACACTGAATGAATATTTTACCCGACTATACATAGTGTAGCCTCTTTTGTCGGAATATTTCTGGAGTGGGTTCTAACATCCAAACTAGGATTTATTTAAGGTTATATCCCGTAGGAAGCTGCCACACCCATCATTCCTTAGTAAAGCTGCAAATCATAGTATGAAAATGCTATGATTGCAGTGAAAGACCTGCCCTCGGGCAGAATTACTATAGAATAGAATATCCCATAGAAGATTATCTTCTCTACGGCTAACATTTTCCTCCTGCCCATCGATCTCTCTTCTGCCATCTTTCGTTGGAAATGTTCTCTTCCGGTATTGATGCAGTTTGACACGTTCTTGGAGATTAATTAAGTATTTTGTTTCTTGCCCGAGGTTTGTTCAGTAAAGGTAGCCCTACCACGGTACTTCTGATTTACTTGAAACACTCCCACTCTCGTCAAGGTCATGGGACCGCTGATGGTCGTCGATATATTTTTATTAAACAGTTGCTCTTTCTAAGTTAACTTTGGGTATGATATGTGTTTGTTACATTGTGTTGTTCTTTGCTATCTTCATGATGTACCGGAGTCATAACTAAACACTCAGCTGGGCAGGTTATCATGTACCTATTTAATGTTTACTTTTAGTTCACATTTATTTTCATGCGCGCAGCGCAAAAATATGGAAGTCCATTTGTGGTGCACAAAAATAAAACAAAAAAGGTTTAGGGTAAAATAAACAAAAAAAAATAGGATGAATTAGTGTTTTCAATAAGACTACCAACATCAGGAAAATTTCATTAAAGTATTCTGAAAAAAAAACAGTCGGAAACACGTTGCGTAATTTGCTGAGGCAATATACTACAAGCCGTGAGGTTGCGAGTTCGATTCCAGATGAGGTCAGGAATTTTACCTCTTGACCAAACATTGTGGTAAGATCATGTCACTGGGTTCTACTCAGCCTCTAAAATGAATTAGTACCAGATATATTTTCTTGGCTAAAAATGTCCTTTACACAGTGCTGAACACTTGGGACATAAGTAGTCTCCAATTGTTTAAAGAGGCGTCAGCCATAATCTCCTACCTTTCCAATAGCTCTCTGAGACCTTTGGGTATAACTTGGGGTGATGAGTGCTTTCCACCAGATATCTTAATGCCTTCACACTCTCACTTCGTGATGTTTTATGAAATTTCTTAACTTTTACATTGAACTAGACCTAAAAGATTGTGTTGATCTACCGAAATAACTAACTTATGTAGTGTATAATATTGTAGTCTGAGAACAAATAAGTGTCGTGTGTATTAACTTGCAAAATATAGAGAATTATTAAAGGAGAAAAATCAATAAGATCGATATTATAAATAAGTAGATAACAAGCAATAAGCGGAACAAAATCATTAATGAGGAAATTTCCATAATTAATACAGGAATCGAAAAAGACAACGACCTAATGTATTGTGTCTTGGCACAGGTCCACAAAACCCTATGGAGAAGGAATTTTCTCATGGAATATAGGTCAGTAGGAGATCGGTGTCCATAGGGAAACGCACAGTTGGTAGATCAAGAATGAGGTGGGAGAATAACATCCATGATTTAACGGAAGTACATTATATAGTGGATGATTGGAAGACATTAGCTCAGGATAGTGATGTATGGAGAGCTTATGCCCGACGTACGGGTTTCGATAGAGGCAGTGAGTTAGTAGTTAGTTAAGAGATCGGTGTCCACCCAGGATCGCGATGAATTTGCGCAGCTCTAATAAATAGCGACTATAAGAATTAGGAGACATCCTGTGGGATCACCTTCCTCTACAAGACGTCAGCCAATTAATAGGTCAATTGTCTTGCAAGTCCCTCGCGGTATCAAGTTTTGTTTATATTAAGGAACGGGGATGATTACTATTAAAACAGAATGAAAGAAAATGTTATCCATAAGAATGAAAAACAGAATATTTGCAATTTTAGAGTTAAATTTGTTTTGATTTTCAATGAGTTTAGCTTTATATAGTGTGTCACGTGATTAATCAATACACATTTGAGGGACAGGAAAAGTACCAGGTTAGTCACTTTATTGTGTGAGTTTCTCAATGCAAAGTACTAACTATATTGTACAAGTGCGAAACTGACTTAGGCTTTCACGGCCGGAGTTATTATGATGATCTTGTAAAATATTTGAGGATGCCGGACGCAGTCTCTGGCGAAACGTCGGGTAACTACAAGCCTCTAAGACCACGGCCAACAGCCCGGAAGTCTTTTACAAGATCATCTTAAAATAAACTGTTTAATCATGGGTTTATTTTCCTTCCTAATTTGGTACATATTTAAAAAAGATAGGTACGTTGTATAATTGGGGAGGTTAGATGCAGTATTGAGAAAACATTTTTAAACTTGAAGTTGTGTAACAAATTCATAGGTAATTCAAAATGATAACTTCGGGTGATGCGTGTTTTCCCCCAGATAAGTCTAAAAAGACATCAACGCCTTTACACACCCATTTTTTCAAGAGAATAACAAATGACATATACCCCTTTGTATGCAATCGCCTCAATTAAAAGACAATTATTTAGTGGTGGAAAAGTTACTTTCCTAGATTTTTCCTGGTGCCTTTCATTTATTAAAGATGATAACTATGCACCTGATAGAGGATGGTCTATGTAAACATTTTCACAGTATATATAGATAGGTGAATTCAATCTGTAAAATATAAATATATTTTAAAATTCGATTTGTAAAAATATTTTGCATTTTGACATTTAGTGACTTTGCTTCGTTACGGTACAGTTATTACGTCTACATTATTGTTATCGCTTACCAAGAAAGGACATTTTTACCATGTTTTTTGCACGATAGTGCGCTCTGTCATACTTACAGGACTGGCGACCATGATTGAAAGTTCAGTTCCCTAAATTTCGGGGTTGCCAACCAATAAGTAACTATATTGTAATATTACAAATTACATACCTAGGGCGGGAAGTAAACCCACTGCCCTTTTCGTATACTACGTACAATGTATATACAAAAATATATATCCAAAATGTAGTGTTATTTAATGCAGGGCACTTGAAATACAGATCATTCACCCAAATAACAGACCTTATTAACATATTTATAATAACTGTACACAATAGAAACAATAACATAAAAAACTATAAAAATATAAATAGAATAATCGTAAGTAGATTAGGAGGTTTGCAGTGAGAAAATGTTCCCTCCTGCCTCCCAGTATCGTTGATGGAGTGTAGAAGTTGTTAGTGCAGAACAGTGGAGTAGGTGGGCAGAATCCATATTGGCACCAGTCCTACACAGCATACAGAGAGGATTGTTCAATATTCCCAGACGATGACAGTCATGTCCTGTTGCAATCCGAAATTCTGCGACAGCTTCTTTTCGTGGCCAATCTGGTACTTCAGAAACAATTTTATTTCTCCATTGGCTTTCTTTGGTCCTTTCTAACAATGCCAGATGGTATTCAGATTTTATCTTGGCGTGGATAGCAGTGGCAGATCTATGGTAACGAATTTCTTTCATGGGCACTTGTAGAATTTGAGTGCCTCGTTTTGCAAGAAGATATGCAGCTTCATTTCCTGCGATCCCACAGTGTGATGGTATCCATTGTAGTGCAACTCGCTTTTGGAAGCAAATAAGGCTGTTGATGAATTTCCTGCAATCTACAACTTCTTTGCTATAAGCCGCTGTTAAATAGATAGTTTGCAATTGCACTAATTGCTGCTTGAGAATCTGATAGGATAACAACATTAGAGAAGGATTCTAGTCTACATGTGAGGTAGAAAAGTGCTGTTCGAATGGCTTCTATCTCTCCATCAAAGGGACACAATCTTTGCCAAGTGAAATATATGTTGCGAACAGATCACTGTAGATTCCAGATCCTGTATTTCCATTTGAACTGATTTTGGATCCATCAGTATAGACATGTAACCAACTGTCTGCTGGGTATCGGGTTGAGATGGTTTCTAGCGCTATGGAGTGTAGGATTTTAGGTAGTGTTTCTGACTTGTTAATAATTTAAGTTGAGTCGAGATCGAATTCTATTTTAACAATTTCAAGTGGGTTTTCTATTGGGGGTAATTGTCCAGATTTAGTTGAGATATCAAGCATGTTCTTTTTCTTTGTTGCATGTTGCATAATGCCTTCTTGTGTTTGTAATCTTCTGGGGGTGTGTTGATCTTGAGGGCAGTAAGGTATGTTAGGTAGCCGTATAAATTTTTCATGCACTTTCAGTGCATTTTCAGTGATTTTGGCTTCTACTTCAATGTTGTTAGTAAATAGTAGCATTGCAACTATGGGGGTAGTTCTAACAGCACTAGTTATTAATCGTAGGGCTTGATTTTGAACTCTCTCCAATTTGTTGATATTTTGACGAGGAGCGGTAATTAACAAACCACAACAATATGTCATGACTGGTTTTATGTATATTTTGTACGTCTGATTCAGCACAGAAGTAGCGCAACCCCATTTGCAACCTGCCAGTCATTTTAATATGTTAAGGCGGCTTTGGGTTTTATCAGTCACATAAGTGATATGTTCATTCCAAGAGAGACGGAAATCAAAAATGTAATTCCCAAATATTGGAATGTACGGACATTTTCTAACTGAGCGTTGTTATAGAAAATGTTTGGTTTCAGTTGGTTGTGGCATAGAGAAAATGTCTGGCATGCACTTTTGGATGTATTGACTGTCATTGAGTTTTCTTTACGCCATATGTGCAGATCTTTTAGGATTGTATTCAAAGTATGTTCAACCTGTTTTGAAGCATCCTTTTTGGGTGCAGAAGTCCAAATTACAAGATCATTGGCGTATATAAGGGCATGAACATTAGGCTGTTTAATGATGACAGATATCAAATCATTGACGTAGATATTGAAAAGAAGACAACTGGTGGTAGTACCTTGTGGAAGTCCTGTTTGAAGTTGCTTAAATTTAGACACTGTGTCACCGTAACATACTTGAAAGTATCTCTGGCCGATGAAGTTTGTTATCCAATTTAGCAGTTTCCGCATGATTCCATTGTTTGTCAATTTGAGGAGGAGATTCTCCTTCCAGACTTAGTCATATGCACTCTTAAAGTCAATATACACAGCAGCGGTGATCAGGTTTCTATCTATATTATCTTAGATTTGCTGGCTGAAGATTGCTTCTTGCTGTTCTGTTGAGTGGTGTTTTCTGAAACCAGCTTGATTTGGATGGAGTATGCGATACGTTTCAAGGTACCAAGTGAGTCTGTTGTTTATCATTCTCTCCATTGTCTTAGAAGTGATATTTGTGAGAGATATAGGCCTGTATTTCGATATGTTTGAGGGAGGTTTGCCTTTCTTTAATATAGGGATAACTCTAGCCTTTTTCCACTGGGAAGGTACTGTGGAGGTCCAAATTTTGTTGAGGAGATATAACAATTTTGGCTTGCATTATTTTCCATATGTTGGATAAACTCGGAAAAAATCATATCAGGACCAGGTGACTTTTTTCGCGAAGTTGACTCATTGCTAAATTTAGTTCATAAATTGTGAAATCTGCATTAAATATATCATCAGTGGAAGTGTCACTTTGAATCATTTTCAATTGTTTTTTAATCTGTCGGTTTTGTATTTTCATTATGGAGTTTTCTTTGTGACTTCGAGTAGTGAGTTGCAAAAGCATTAGAAATTTCATCATCAGAGACAAGATCTGTGTTCCCATATTGGATAGGTTGTTTTCTAGTTATTATATATTTGTTCTGTAGCTTGTTGAGGAAATTATATGTCTTGGCACCGTCCTTCCTGTAGTCTATTTTGGATATAAAATTACTGAAACAGGATCGTTTAGCTTCTATAATAGCTCTTTTGGTATTAGCTACAGAGCGCCTCCATTGTTGCACACCTATAGGGTAATTTGTTTCTTCCGCTTTCTTTCGAAGATCATGTCGTTGTTGTTTAAAAGAGTTTAATTGAATATTCCAGAAGCATTTATACCGTGTTTGTTGTCAATGGGGAACATACTTTCTTGCATTTCTTAATATTATGCTATTGATTTGATTGAGTATTTTGTCAGCATGTTGTTCAAAGTTGAAGTTGCAAATATCTAAATCAGAGTCTAGAGCTGTTTCGTACCTAGAGCAATCAGCCATTTTGAAATTCCATCATGACTTAACTTTGGGACGTATATTATTTCGAGATGGGATCTGTATGTTTGCTAAAACTATCCTGTGGCCACTTCCTGGATCTTCAATAACTGTACGACTCGTAACATTTCTGATGTCAGAAGAAACAAGTAGGAGGTCTGGGTTTGTTCCAGTTCCATTGTAGTGAGTGTAAGTAGGAGTATCAGTGCTGTTGTAAATGAGTTCCACATTACTGGTGTCAATGAAATCTTCAACAATTTGACCAGTGGTGTTTGTATATTTGTAGCCCCAAGTTTTTGATGGTGCATTGAAATCTCCAAAGATGATAGTTTTATTGCTCATGTTGATTATGTCCAATTTGGGTTTATTATTGGGAGGGTTGTAGGCAGCATAGTTCTTAAAGTGTGAACCTGCTTTCCAAGCTTTGAGGTGTATTAGTTCCAGTTTATCAGTTGAATCACCCATTTCTTTTATTACATTAAATGTCGTAGTGAGTGTATTCTTGACACCAATGAGGATTCCACTTGCTACTTGTCTATTCTTTTCAAGAAGATGGATTGTATATCCTGGGAACTGATATCTAGGCAAGTCATTGAAAGTTTTATTCGCTTCCATGATATCAAATACTTCAATATTGCGTTCAATTAAAAGGTTATGAAGCTCTGTTTTCTTACGCGGGGAAAGTCCCACCATTCCATTGCAATAGTCGTAAATATTCATCCTTAAGAGGACGGTTAACTTTAGAACAGGTCGTCATTCTTTAAATTGCTAAATTTGGTAAACTACTTTGCCGCTGAGGGGGCGTTGTCCAGGGTGCACCACGTGGAGGTGAGTTTACTGTTGCACCCCGAAGTGTTAATATACATTATACGAAACAAATCACTGTATTTTAAATGAACTGAACTTTGTTTGAAACAATAAACAACAAATTGGTACTTGTACCCATTTTACTCTAATTGGTGTCACGACCTGCTGTAGTCTCAACTAAATTATTTTCGGCATTTACCGTAATTACATTGGTCAGACTGCTAACGTCACTCAGTTGTTTACATTGAATGCAAATATTTCCAACGAAGATGTTATTTTACTATAATTATCACATTTTTGTACATATACGTACTGTACAAAGACGACCTGTCGGTACTTTGGAACATATACGCCCTTTACAAGGTCACGGAGTTCTTCGTCGAATGAGGAATCAGTTCAATATTCTTAATTAATAGTGGGTAAAATTAATCAGTATAAATTATTTAAATTTTCTTAAAATTATACAACAATATATACAAAATAAATTATGGTTATGCATGATTTGTTTTCACTCCAGTCCTATGCATTGAAATAGCTGGCATTAAAAAAATTAATTTCACCAATTAAGGGGTTAACCTCTCCCTATTTACGCACTACTTTTCGGTCTCTTGTGTCACACAGATACAACCTGTCGGTTGAGCACGTTAATTTAAGAATGATAACTACAGTCAATTAACCACTGCACGTGGTTACAAACAAAAATCAGATTGTTTGAAACAGGGGACCTTGAGAATATAACCTCAAACACTACTGCTTGAGGTGATTTTGAAGGATAAAACCACTAAACCTGCATCATTTGGTTGAACAGGAATTTGAAAACACTTTTGTTAATAATGGGAAATTGTGTAAATCAGTATTAAAACGACGTCATAAATGCTTAAATAACAATGGAGGCCACTTTGAACAATTTCGGTAGTTGTTTTTTTGTATAGTTGTTGTAAGCTACAGACAATAATATATTTGCATTTTCGGTTAACCGACTTATGCTGCACCCTGTGTATTTGGAAAATTTTCGAGCAGCAGACATTGTAGAACAAGTGATGAATTGAATAAAAAAGTGTAAAAAAATATATCCAACGGGCCCGGGTCCGATCCCCGATCGGGACAAGTTTCTTGAGTGAAGGTTTTTCGTTTTTTTTCTGACCTATAAGACAAATGTGAGGGAACTTTAAGGCCCAAACGAACTGCGAACATTATACGGCCATCAGAATCATCGTCATTCATATTAGTCTTAGATTATCAAGTTTAGGATTAAGGGCTCTCGTGACGCACCACTATTATCATCATCATCGCCCATCATATCACCAGCACAGTCTAACCCTTCCTTCTGGGCGCCCCGACCTCATAAGCGGGTTAAAATTACTCCAGTGCCAAAGGAGAACACCGGAAATGTCAAAATGACAACCTGAGGTTTTGAATAAATAAAATGCACAAGAGCACAAATATTAATTTGGTTTGTCCATTTATGCAGAATGTGTGATGAAATACTTTTATTGTTAAAAACATTCCCAGTGAAACCTTTAACAACTAGACTCCAAGCCAGACCGAAAATTAGATGTTACAAGACTGAATAATCTTTATTTTTATATATAATTCTTCTGTACGTGTGTTTGTCACACAACTCCTCTTAAACAACTGGTCCGATTTTGATGAAAATTGTTGTGTGTGTTTGATGGGGCCCCTCGATGGTTCAGATTCACAACTGCACCCTCTAAAATCTTTAGATGTAGAAGTTCACCTGAAGTAAAAATGTAAAAGTCGCTCTAGCGGTCACAATTTTCGATGTTTCACAACGAAACACAGTATATGCTATTAAAATAAACCGAGGTAGATATTATCAAAAAATGAGCGAAATCCGACAATTAGAAGTGGATGTTTACCTGAAAGTCATTGTTTGGTTCGTCTCAGCGTACTTTTCTTATCATGTCACACACACACACACACACATATGTATATATATATTTAATTGAAGGAGGAATTATATTCACTTTTATTTTAAAATTGCGCTTGTAATTTAGAATAACATAAAATCATATCTAAAAAATATACAAAGACAGAAACATTTGAAATTTTGTACTTAAATTTCTTATATGTTAGCTTTCTAATTTGAACAGTACAAAACGTAATATATTTTCAAAAATTTTATTCCATGATAAATTTGATATTTATAATTGTATTTAGTATTTACCTGATAAAGGAAGAGCTGCGCTGTCTTCATTCCAAAAAATTACTGTTACAAACTAGATTTAAAGCTGTCTAACGTTTGTATTTTATTAAATTCAAATCAAATTGACTTTTTCAATTTTCACACACAGAGGCGTTGCTCCGCAACGTAAGATGGTATTGCGTCAACAATTTTTTTTTATTTTTTGCTAAAAGAACCCATTTCACAGAATAGTGTTACGAAGATAATATTTTTTTTGTAATCTATATATATATATATATATATGTGTGTGTGTGTGTGTGTGTGTGTGTTATAATTAAATTCTTAGCTTTTAGCAATGCATGCATAAAATGACATATAGAAAAATAAATTTTCGGACGGGACTTGAACCCGGACCTTTGGATTCATATCACACTACATCGTGTAACAATTAGAATATATTATTATAAGAGAAATTAATGTTTGTACTAGACTTGCTCGGTGGCGTAATCGTTAGCGCACTGATATATATATATATATATATATATATATATATATATACATATAACTATTATTATTATTTTTCTTTCTATTGTATTGTAAGCCTATGTTATCCCTTTACAGAGATTTAGGCGCTCTCCCCCTACAGGGAAGAATTTGAACCATACTAATTTAGTTACACTTATTATTATTATTATTATTATTATTATTATTATTATTATTATTATTAAATTTTTGACAGATGTCAATGAAAGCTCAAAATGTCATGACAAGAAATATAAATGCTCGGACGGGACTTGAACCCGAACCTCTTGACTTATATCCCACTATATCCGGTAATAATGATAATATATATTTTAATAAGATAAAAGAATATTTGTACTAGTCTTGCTCGGTGGCGTAATGGGTAGCGCACTGGGAGATATATATATACATATATATATATATATATATATATATATATATATATTATAATTACATTTTTGACATTGAGCAATGCAAGCTTAAATTGACATGATAAGAAAAATAAGTGCTCGGACGGGACTTGAACTCGAACCTCAGCATTTATATCCCACTACAAGTAGTAATAATGATAATATATTATTATAAGAGAAGTAAATGTTTGTTCAAGACGTGCTTGGTGGCGTAATCGGTAGCGCACTGGGATATATATATATATATATAATTAAATTTTTAACATTGAGCAATGCAAGTTTAAAATTACACGATAAGAAAATAAATGCTCGGACGGGAATTGAACCCGGACCTCTATATTTATATCCCACTGCATCTAGTAATACTTACTTACTTACTTACTTACTCACTGGCACTATCGAACCCGTAGGTTCATGGCCGCGCGGTCATAAGCTCTCCATACATCCCTATCCTGAGCTAATGCTTTCCAATCATTCCCTGTATAATCTACTTCCCTCAAATCATAGTTAATGTTATTCTCCCACCTCATTCTTGGTCTACCAACAGGGCGTTTTCCCTCTGGCTTTCCTACAAGAAGCTTCCATGCAAGTATTTCATTCCCCATACGTGCAACATGTCCTGCCCATCGCAGTCTACGAGACTTAACTGTTCTTATTATATCTGGCTTCCTATAAAGACCATGTAGTTCATTGTTATGTAGTCTTCTCCATTCACCCGTCTGTTCATCTCTCTTTGGTCCAAAAATTTTCCTAAGTACTTTATTCTCAAATACTTTTAATCTCCTTTCCTCCCTTAAAGTAAGAGTCCATGTTTCGCACCCATATAATATAACTGGTAGAATAATAGTTTTATATATTTTCAGTTTAACGTTTTTTGAAAGGAGTTGGGACATCAAGAGTCTCTGCAATGCATAATAACAGGCATTTGCAGAATTGAGCCTATGTTTAATTTCTTTGTGCATCTCATTCCTATTTGTGATTATTGTTCCTAGGTATTTGAATTCAGCCACTTCCTCAAAATTTCCCTCATTTGTCATTAGCTGTCCATTTCCATTATATAATGTATTTCGACGTGTGACCATATATTTAGTTTTATTGATATTTACTTCCAGTCCTAAGTTCTTAGTGTTACTCAATAGTGTGTGCGTATTGTCCTTTAGTATCTCCTCACTATCGGCCAATAATACTACATCATCAGCATAAACTAACAAATTATTAATACCATTGAGTTGTAGGCCTTCCTCATTCTCTAACGATTTAATAGCATGCTCTAGTACAAAATTAAGTAGTAGAGGAGATAGTGCATCTCCTTGCTTCAACCCATTCTGGATTTCAAAATTTTCTGAAAACTGTTTGCCTACACGCATCCTACTCTTTGAGCCATTTAGACACATTCGTATAAGTCTAACTAACTTTTTAGGAATTCAGAACTCCAGCAGTATGCAATATAACTTCTCCCCTCTTAATTGAATCGTATGCTTTTTTGAAGTCTACATATAGTTGATGTACAGAACCATTATATTCCCATTTCTTTTCTAAAATTTGTCTTATACTAAAAATCTAGTAATAATGGAAATATATTATTATAAGACAAATGAATGTTTGAAGTGACTTGCTCGGTGGCGTAATCGGTAGCGCACAGGGATATATATATATATATATATAATTTTTACATTGAGCAATGATGAAATAATGAGAAAAATAAATGTTGGGACGGGACTTGAACCCAGAACTCTGGATTTACTCCTGCTACATCTAGTAATAATTAGTATATTTTATTACTAGTGAATTTTATGTTTGTAGTATATTTGCTCGATGGCGTAATAGGTAGCGCACTGCGATATATATATATATATATTGTAATTAAATTTTGACACTGAGCATGATAAGAAAAATAAATGCTCGGACGGGACTTGAACCCGGACCTCTGGTTTTATATCCCACGACATATACTAATAATGAGAGTATATTACTATAAGAAAAATAATAGTTTGTAATAGACTTGTTCGGTGGCGTAATCCGTAGCGCATGTGATATATATATATATATATATATATATATGTGTGTGTGTGTGTGTGTGTGTGTGTGTGTGTATGTGTTATAATTAAATGTTTAACATTGAGCAATGCAAGCTTAATATGGTTCCGTAAGAAAAATAAAAGCCTGGACGGGATTCGAACCCGGATCTCTGAGTCTGTACCTCAGCGTGATATCCATTACACCACCAGGCGAATCCAATTCAAACACTTATCTTTCTTATATTTGTATTATATTCTCCATTATTACTAGATGTCGCGAGAACTCGGTCTTCACTGCCTGGTGGTGTAATGGATAAAACGATGAGGTACAGACTCAGAGTTCTGGGTTCGAATCCCGTCCAGGCATTTATTTTTCTTATCATACCATATTAAGGTTGCATTGCTCAATGTTAAATATTTAATTATAGCATCGATGAAGCGTTACTGCTATAAAGTAAAAATATTCCCTTTAATTTGCTTACTTGTTATAGTCAGCTACTAGATGGCAGTGAAGACCGAGTTCTCGCGACATTCTAGTAATAATGGAGAATATAACATATATATAAGAAAGATAAGTGTTTGAATTGGATTCGCCTGGTGGTGTAATGCATATCACGCTGAGGTACAGACTCAGAGATCCGGGTTCGAATCCCGTCCAGGCAATTATTTCTCTTATCATACCATATATATATATATATATATTATAAATGTGTTTTTTGCATTTATCAAAACAAACTGAAAATAAGACGATAAGAAAAATAAATGCTCGGACCATACATTCGTAATTATCTCGTAAACGGCTCGTTTGCGGACCTATGTTTACTGGGATATTGTTGCTTCTATTATCGTGTACTTTCAATCATATAAGTTTGCGCCATCCTTTATGATACACCCTGTACATATATAATTAAATTTTTAACATTGAGCAATGCAATCTTAAATGACATGTTAAGTAAAATAAACGCTCCGACGGAACTTGAACCCACACCCCTGCATTTTTATATCCCACCACATCTGGTAATAATGACAATGTATTATTATAAGAGAAATGAATGTTTGTACTACAACTGCCCAGTGGCATAATCGGTAGCACACTGAGATATATATATATATATATATATATACTAGATGGCCCGGCGAACTTCGTATCGCCTTTAACTATTTTTACGTTAATTTTTCCGTATGGTTTTGTTGATTGAGATGAATGTATGTTGTCTGCATTCTCAGTATCATCCATAAGTGTATCATAAAGATTATATACATTTATTGATGGGATATTTTGAGGAGGCTTGCTGATTTTATTATACTTTCGTTTTTTTCTACGAACTTGTTGGCAGTTTGGATTCTCATCATCATCAAGAAGTCTCTGTATAGTAATATCATCTTGTGATATATTATAGTCATCTTGTTTTTCATTTAATTGACGAATGGAGACTGTTTCTGTAATATTAGGCATATTATTATAACTAACAGACTTACTTACAGTTCTGTTATTCCGTTCCTTAGAACCTTCATATATTTTTAAATTGACATTCTTCTTAAATGTAAGATTTTTGTCACATAGGCCTATACCAATTTGCGGAAATTCACTTGATATCTTAACATTCATGGTCTCTAGAACTGATTCGCCATATTGTTCAATGTCTCTTCTCGGTCCAGTTAAATTTAAATTAAGTTGCTGTCTTTCAGCCAGATTACTTAAAACTAATACTTACACACGAAATTAATATTATTATCAATATATTGAAAATAAAATAAACACTGAACACACTTAAATTATGAAATAATCAATATTTGTAATTCAATTGAAATTCGCGGTTGCAACAAAAAGCACAGCCACCTGGATCTCTCTTTGTTAAATAATAAACCAATTACCTTACACCGTCATCTGTTAGAATCGTATGGAACTCACAGATAATTATAACTCTTTGTTAAATAATAAATAACTAATTTGCAATAAAAAATAATGCGATTATAAATTTATTTATAAACAACCGTAGGTGTCAAGTTGGATCAAACAGCACACAGTGTGCAAAATTTTATGAATATCGGTTTAGTAATTCAGGATTCCATCGCGGACAAACAACGTGACACGTAATTTATATATATATATATATATATATATATATATATACTATTATAACTAAATGTTTGACATTGAACAATGCAATCTTTAATGACATGTTAAAAAATATAAATGCTTCTTCGGGATTTTAACGCGGACCTCTGGATTTATATCCCATTACTTCTAGTAATAATGAGACTATATTACTATAAGAGAAGAGAATATTTGTACTGGACCTCCTTAATGGCTTAATAGTTAGCGCAAAGGAATATAAAAAAACCATTTCACAGAATAGTGTTACGAATTTAATATTTTTTTTGTAAATCTTGCGAGGCGGATATATATATATATATATATATATATATATATATATATATATATTATAATTAAGTTTTTAGCTTTTAGCAAAGCATGCTTAAAATAACATGATAAGAAAAATAAAAGGTTGGACGGGACTTGATCCCAGACCACTAGATTTATATCCCACTACATCGTGTAACAATTAGAATATATTATTATAAGAGAAATTAATGTTTGTAGCGCACTGGGATATACATATCATTATTATTATTATTATTATTATTATTAAATTTTTGACAAATGCCAATGCAAGCTCAAAATGTCGTAAGTAATATAAATGCTCGGACGGGACTTAAACCCGGACCTCAGCTTTTATATCCCTATACATGAAGTAAAAATAAGAATATATTATTATAAGAGAAATAAATATTTGTACAAGAATTGGTTGGTGGCGTAATCGGTAGCGCACTGGGATATATATATATATATATATATATATATATATATGTATGTATATATATATTATAATTAAATTTTTGACATAGAACAATGCAGGCATGTTATGAAATGATAAGAAAAATAAATGTTGGGACGGGACTTGAACCCGTATCTCTAGATTTACTTCCTACAGTATCTAGTAATAATGACTATATTTTTTTATTTGTGAATTTTATGTTTCTGGTACATTTGCTCGGTGGCGTAATAGATAGCGCACAGGGATATATATATATATATATATATATATATATATATATATTGTAATTAAATTTTGACATTGAGCAGGGCGAGCTTAAAATGATATGATATGAATAATAAATGCTAGGACGGGACCTGAACGCGGACCTCTGCAATTATATCCCACGACTTCTAGTAATAATGAAAATATATTATTATAAGAGAAGTGAATGTTTTTACTACACTTCCTCGGTGGTATAATCTTTAGCAACACACACACACACACACACACACATATATATATATATATATATATATATATATATATATACAATTATAATTACATTTATGACATTGAGCAATGCAAACATAAATGTATGATAAAAATAAGTGCTCCGACGGGAATTGAACCCGTACCCCTGTATTTATATCCCACTACATCTGGTAAGAATGACAATATAATATTATAAGAGAAATGAGTGTTTGTACTTGACTTGATTTGAGCACTGGGATATATATATATATATATATATATATATATATATATATATATATAATTATGATTAAATTTTTCACATAGAGCAATTACATCTTGAATTTACATGATAAACAAAGTAAATGCTCGTACGGGACTTGAACCCGGACCTCGTAATTTATATTCCACTACATCTAGTAATAACGAGCATATATTATTATAATAAAAATGAATGTTTGTACTATACTTGCACGGTGGCGTAATTGATAGAGCACTGTTATAAATCCACAGGTTCGGGTTCAAGTCCCGTTGGAGATTTTATTAACTTTTCTTATCATGACACACATACACACACAAACATAATTTAAACATAATTGAAGGTGGAATTATATTCATTTTTATGTTAAAATTGCGCTTGTAATTTAGAATAACATAAAATCATATCTAAAAAATATACAAGGACAGAAATATTTGAAATTTTTACTTAAATTTTTCATATGTTAGATTTCATATGTGAACAATTCAAAACGTAATATATTTTCAAACATTTTTATCCATAATAAATATGATATTTATAATTGTATTTAGTATTTACCTGATAAAGGAATAGCTGCGCTTTCTTCATTCCAAAAAATTACGGTTACAATCTAGATTCAAACCTGTCAAAAGTTTGTATTTTATTAAATTCAAATCAAAACTGACTTTTTCAATTTTCACACACAGTGGCGTTGCTCCGCAACGTAAGTTGTTATTACGTCAACATATTTGTTATTTTTGCTTTAAAAACCCATTTCACAGAATAGTGTTACGAAGTTAATATTTTTTTTTTGTAAATCTTGCAAGGTTGATATTATATATATATATATATATATATATATATATAAGTTATAATTAAATTTTTAGTTTTTAGCAATGCATGCACAAAATGGCCTGATGAGAAAAATAAACTCCGACGGGATTTGAACCCGGTCCTCTGGATTCATATCCCACTACATCGAGTAAGAGTTAGAATATATTATTATAAGAGAAATTAATGTTTGTACTAGACTTGCTCGGTGGCGTAATCGGTAGCGCACGTGGATACATATATATTATTATTATTATTACTATTATTATTATTATTACTATTATTATTATTGTTATTATTGTTATTATTATTATTATTATTATTATTACATTTTTGACAAATGACAATGCAAGCTCAAAATGGCCTGATAAGAAAAATAAACTCCGACGGGATTTGAACCCGGTCCTCTGGGTTCATATCCCACTACATCGGGTAACAGTTAGAATGTATTATTATAAGAGAAATTAATGTTTGTACTAGACTTGCTCGGTGGCGTAATCGGTAGCGCACTGGGATACATATATATTATTATTACTATTATTATTATTAATATTATTATTATTGTTATTATTATTACATTTTTGACAAATGACAATGTAAGCTCAAAATGGCCTGATAAGGAAAATAAACTCCGACGGGATTTGAACCGGGTCCTCTGGATTCATATCCCACTACATCGGGTAACAGTTAGAATATATTATTATAAGAGAAATGAATGTTTGTACTAGACCTGCTCGGTGGCGTAATCGGTAGCGCACTGGGATATATATTATTATTACTATTATTATTATTATTATTATTATTATTATTATTACCACTATTATTATTATTATTAAATTTTTCACAAATTCCAATGCAAGCTCAAATTGTCCTGGTAAGAAATATAAATGCTCGGACGGGACTTGAACCTGGACCTCAGAATTTATATCCCACTATATCTGGTAATAATGAGGATATTTTATAATATATATATATATATATATTATAATAGAATTTTTGACATTGAGCAATGCGATCTTAAATTGATTAAATTGACATGATAAAAATAAATGGTCGAACGGGACCTGACCCCAGACCCCTCGATTGATATCCCACTGCATTCAGTAATAATGAGAATATATTATTATAAAGTAAAGTGATCCCACAACAGGCCCGGAGGCCCTTCGGGTAGTAGGAGGTTAAGGCTCCTACTTTTTCCAGACAATCGTCCCTTTATATCAGCCGGGTTGTCAGCTCTGCGTGACGGCCGCCTTTACCCCAGAACAAGAGTCTGGTACTCATTTCCAATAGAGGCTGAGTGGACCCCAGGGCTATAGTGTCGTCAGAGGGTTTGGGTCAGTTTAAAAATCCTGACCCCAACAAGACTTGAACCCTCGACCCTCCGGCTTGTAGCTCAGTGCCTTAACCACTACGCTACGGCGTGCCCCCATATACATATATATATTTCATGTAGGAATTATATTCATTTTTATTTTAAAATTGCGCTTGTAATTTAGATTAACATAAAATCATATCTAAAAAATATACAAAGACAGAAACATTTGATATTTAAATTTGTTATATTATGTTAGATTTCAAATGTGAACAGTACAAAACGTAATATACTTTCAAACATTTTAATCGATGAAAAATATATTTATAATTGTATTTAGTATTTACCTGATAAAGGTTCAGCTGCGATTTCTTCATTCCAAAAGAAATTACTGTTATAAACCAGATTTAAACCTGTCAAACGTTTGTATTTTATTAAATGCAAATCAGAACTGACTTTTTCAATATTCACACACAGTGGCGCTGCTCCGCAACGTAAGTTCTTATTACGTCTACATATTTGTTATTTTTTGCTAAAAGAAACCATTTCACAGAATAATGTCACGAAGTTAATATATTTTTTTTGGCAGGCGGATATATTATATACAAATATTATATATATATATATATATATATATTATAATTAATTTTTTTGCTTTTAGTAATGCTTGCATGAAATGACATGATAAGAAAAATAAATGCACGGACGGGACTTGATCCCGGACCACTGGATTCATATCCCACTACATCGTGTAACAATTAGAATATATTATTATAAGAGAAATCAATGTTTGTACCAGACTTGCTTGGTGGCGTAATCAGTAGAGCACAGGAATATATATTTATATAATAATAATTATTATTATTATTATTAAATTTTTGACAAATGCCAATGCAAGCTCAAAATGTCATGTTATGGAATATAAATGCTCGGGCGGGACTTGATCCCGGACCTCTAGATTTATATCCCACAACATATAGCAATAATGACAATATATTATCATAAATGAAATAAATGTTTGTACTAGACTTGCTCGGTGGCTTAATCGGTAGCGCACTGGGATATATATATATATATATATACACATATATAAAATTAATTTTTGACATTGAGTAATGCAACCTTAAAATGGCATACTGAGAAAATAAGTGCTCTGGACGGAACTTGAAGCCGCACCTCAGCTTTTATATCCCACTACATGTAGTAATAATCAGAATATATTATTATAAGAGAAATAAATATTTGTAGGAGACTTGCTCGGTGGCGTAATCGGTAGCGCACTGGGTTATATATATAATTAAATATTTGACATTCAGCAATGCAAGTTTAAAATAACATGTGAAAAATAGCCGCTAGATGTCAGTAGGAACAAATTTCCGCTACCTCTTGTGTGAATTGAGAATACTACATGTATAAGAAAATTGTATGTTTGTCTTGGAATTCTTGGGTAGCTGAGTTAGTTAGAGCGCTAAAGGTACAGACTTTAGAGACTCGAGTTCAAATCCCGACTCAAGCATTCTTTTTTCTTTTCATATCATATATATATATATATATATATATATATATTGTAACTAAATTTTGACATTAAGCAGTGCGAGCTCAAAATGCCATGAAAAGAAAAATAAATGCTCTGACGGGACTTGAACGCGGAACTCTGGGTTTATATCCCACGACTTCTAGTAATAATGAGAATATATTATTATAAGAGAAATATATGTTGCACTTGACTTGATTAGTGGCGTAAAGGGAAGGGCACGGGGAATATATATATAATTATAATTAATTTTTTCACATTGAGCAATTCAATCTTGAATTGACATGGTATGAGAAGTAATTGCTCTTACGGGACTTGAACCCAGACCTCTGTATTTATATCCCACTACATCCAGAAATAATGAGAATATATTATTATAATAGAAACGAATGTTTTTACTAGACTTACAACATATACTATTATAATTAAATGTTTGACATTGAGCAATGCTATCTTAAATGACATGGTAAGAAAAATAAGCGCTCCGTCGGGAATTGAACCCGGACCCCTGGATTTATATCCCACTACATCTGATAATAATGACAATATATTATTATAAGAGAAATGAATGTTTGTACTACACTTGCTCAGTGGCGTAATCGGTGGCACACTGGGATATATATATACTATTATAACTTAATGAAACCCGCCAAAGCCTGTCCCAAGCCGGGTTACAAAAGGGCGAGGGGGAGGAGTATCAACCTCGTTAAAAACCAGGGTTCAGTACGCCTGGCTGATAGTACTCTGTTTAGGGCCCCTTATCTAGGGTACAGATACTGCTTCCTTGCAGTTCGTCATTGGCTTGACAAAGACTAGAGGAAGAAAACCTTGACCAAAAATTACCTGGTCCTCCAGGTTGGGGGATGATGCATCAGGCCAGCTCCCTGTTCGTCACAAAAGACATAACAATGCCAAAAAGCCTAAAGACTTAAAGCCGGACGGAAATAAACCAAGACGACAAAAGCAAAGGAAAAGGACATTTCTTGTTGGAACATGGAATATTCAAGGTGTTCAAAATAAAATGGTTGACATCATGGAGGACATGAAAATGCTTAAAAAAGAAAGGAAAAGGTTCAGAAGTTAAAGGTCCATGCATTTTTTCAGCGGAGTAGAGAAACATAAACGAGCGCAGAGAGGAATCTCAATAATAATTAAGAAGAAATTCAAGAAATGTATAACTAGTTGGGAGGCCATAAATGAAAATATGATTAAAATGAATATAAATATTTTTGGGAAAAAGTTACAATTCTAGGAGTGTATGGCATAAGCCAAGATGAATCGCCTACGAAGAAAGATGAGTTCTATGGAAACTTGAATAACGTAATAAGCGAAATTGGGAACTCAAGAGAAATTATTATGATGGGAGATTTTAATGGTAGAACTGGCACCCGGATTGGAAGTGAAGTGGTCGGTCCTTTTGGAGAGGAGAAAATTAATGATAACGGCGAAAGACTTATAGAAATATGTGAGCAGTACTCGTTAAAAATTACAAACGGATTTTATCAACACAAAGACATTCATAAATACACAAGATATCAAGATACTTTACAGCAGAGATCAATAATAGATTATGTAATTGTTGGACAAAATACGGATTTGAAAATACAAGATGTTAGAGTGTATAGAGGCCCAACCTGTGGCAGTGATCATTATTTGGTAAATGCAAAAATATTTTTTCCATATTTTAATAAGAGTGACGATACGAAAGAGAAATTGGAGACATCAGAAATTACGCACACACCTCTATATAATACTCAGTTGTTAGAGGACGATAGTATTTTATACCTTTACCGCAAGAGGCTGGACGAAAAGTTAATTGAAAATACATTTGATACTCCTGAAAAACAATATCAGTATATTGTCGAAAATATACATATGGCTGCTAGGGAGGCTTTGGGAGAAAAGGAAATGGAGAATAAGAAAACTTATTTTTGGAACAAGGAGATTAAGAATGATGTAGATGATAAAAAAAGTAAATATCTTAAATGGTTAAGTACAAAAAATTTGACGGACAAAATGGAGTATAAAAAAGCACAAGCAAAGGTAAGAAAGAAGGTGACAGAAGAAAAGAATAAATATTGGGAAAGAACCTGTCAAAGAATTCAGACTTATATTGGAGGAAAAAGGTGTTCAGAGGCATGGAGAACTTTGAAAAATTTAAGAACAGCCAGGACACAATAAAATCAATATTCAGGGAATTTCTTTAAATGAATGGAAATTATATTTTAGCAAGCTATTGACGGAAGATCGTTTGGAATTTTTAAGTGGAATTGCAGAGGAAACTGATGATCAAAACAGAACGAGTATACATTTAGATATTGAGACAGTAGAGATAGCAATTGGAAGTTTAAAAAATGGAACGGCTTGTGGGGAAGAAGGAGTACAGCCAGAATTAATTAAATATGGTACAAGGAAATTATTTTAATTGTTAAGGAGCCTTTTTGAGAGATGCCTAAACGGAGAAGATGTACCAGTAAAATGGAAAATTGGGTTGATATCAGTCATTCATAAGAAAGGAAGAAAGGATGAGTGCAATAATTATAGAGGAATCACCGTAATGAATGTTTTTTAGCCGTATATATGGAAAAATAATCAAATACTATTTGGAAGAAAATTATAAACATAAGGAGAATGAAGTACAAGCAGGCTTTAGGTCTGAGAGATCTACAATTGATCACATATTTGTGGTAAAACAATTGATTGAAAAGACGAATAATAACAACCAACAAGTTCATTTCACATTTGTGGATTTAGAAAAGGCATATGACACTGTACCTTTACAAAAGTTGTGGGAAGCATTAGAAGATATGGCCATAAATGATACAATTATTAATGCAATAAAAAATTGTATAAAAATGCAGTATCTAAAATTAAAATTGGAAAATATATATCACAAGAAATTAAAGTAACAAAAGGCCTTCGTCAAGGTTGTAGCATATCACCAACATTATTTAAGATATTTATACATAAAGCACTGTCAAACTGGAGCAAAAAATGTTCAGGAATGGGAGTACCAATTGGAGATGGATCAACAGATACAATATATACACTGTTATTTGCGGATTACCAGATAATAATTGCTTAAGAATATGAAGACATGGAATTTATGTTCAGAAAATTATTGGACGAATACGATAACTGGGGTTTGAAAATAAATTTAGAAAAAACATTTTATATGGGATGTGGAGCCGAAACCGAAGATTTGATATTAGAAGATGAAAAGGCGTATATTAGAGGATGTGAAGAATTTGAGTATCTGGGAGTAAAATTAGATAAAGTGATATTAAGAGCAGAATAAATAAATAGAGCAATAACAGCAATGATGAATGGAGTCTTATGGAACAGACATATAACCAGGAAAAATAAGTTACAAATATATAATTCAATAGTGAGAAGTATTGTCACCTGTGGAACTGAAGTTTGGAAATTCAACAAATACTTAGAACAAAAACGTATGTCGATGGAAATAGACTTCTTGAGGAGAGCAGCAAGATGTTGAAAATTAGACAAAATACGAAATACTGTCATAAGAGAAAAAATGAATATTGGTTATTCAATAGTAGATTATATACAGTATACGCAATTAAATTGATATGAGCACGTACGACGAATGCAAGAAGAAAGATTACTGAGGAAAACATTGGAATGGTGTCCACCTGGAAGAAGGAGGAGAGGAAGACCTCGAAACTCGTGGATGCAGGAAATAAGAACTGGAATGAGAGCAAGGGTACTGGAGGACATGGAATGGATGGAGAGAGAAGAGTGGAGAAGAACTATAAAACTTCAGGCACAGAGAGATGTGTAAACATTACAACTCTGTATATGAATAAATTAAATATGAGCGATGGCCGAAGCAACTATATGAATGGCATCCGAAAATAAAGAAGAAAAGAGGAAGACCAACGTTAACATGGAAGGAAAACATGAAGACAGTAATGCAAGCTAGAGGGCTAAGCATCGAAGATGCCCAAGACCGTAGGCTTTGGAGGTTTGGCACGGGAAGACGGCATCAGCTGTAAAAACCCGAAGATAGATAGATAGAAATTTTTGACACTGATCAATGCAATCTTAAATGATATGATAAAAAATATGCTTCTTCGGGACTTGAACGCGGACCTCTGGATTTATATCCCATTACTTCTAGTAATAATGAGACTATATTACTACCGTATAAGAGAAGAGAATATTTGTACTACACCTGCTTGATCGCGTAATAGGTAGCGCAATGGAATATATATATATATATATATATATATATATTATTGTAATTATATTTTTGACTTTGGGCAAAACAAGCTTAAAATGACATAAGACAAATAAATCATCGGATGGACTTGAACCCGGACCTCTGGATTTATATCACACTGCATCAAGTAATAATGAGAATATATTATTATAAGAGAAATGAATGTTTGTACTTGACTCGATTGGTGGCGTAAAGGGAAGGGCACTGGAATATATATATATATATATATATATATATATATATATATATATTAAATTTTTCACATTGAGCAATTCAATCTTGAACTGACATCATAAGAAAAGTAAATGCTCGTATGGGACTTGAACCCAGACCTCTGTATTTATATCCCACTACATCCAGTAATAATGAGAATATATTAATATAATAGAAATGAATGTTTGTACTAGACTTGCTCGGTGGCGTAATTGATAGAGAACTGCTAAAAACCACAGGTTCTGGTTCAAGTCCCGTTGGAGATTTTATTAATTTTTCTTATCATGTCACACACACAAACATATATATATATATATATATATATATATATATATAATTCAAGGAGCAATTTTATTCATTTTTATTTTAAAATTGCGCTTGAAATTTAGAATAACATAAAATCATATCTAAAAAAAAATATACAAAGACAGAAACATTTGAAATTTTATACTTAAATATTTATATGTAAGATTTCTATGTGACTAATTCAAAACGTAATATATTTTCAAACATTTTAATCCATAATAAATATGATATTTATAATTGTATTTAGTATTTACCTGATAAAGGAAGAGCTGCGCTTTCTTCATTCCAAAAGAATTACGGTTACAATCTAGATTTAAACCTGTCAAAAGTTTGTATTTTATTAAATTCAAATCAAAACTGACTTTTTCAATTTTCACACACAGTAGCGTTGCTCTGCAATAAGTTGTTATTGCGTCAACATATTTGTTATTTTTTTGCTTAAAAAAACACATTTCACAGAATAGTGTTACGAAGTTAACATCTTTTTTTTTGTAAATCTTGCGAGGCGAATATATTATATACATATATATATATACATATATATATATATATATATATATATATATATATATATATATATATATAAGTTATAATTAAATTTTTAGTTTCTAGCAATGCATGAATGACATGAAAAGAAAAATAAATGCTCGGACAGGACTTGAACCTGGGCATCTGGATTCGTATCCCTCTACATCGTGTAACAATTAGAATATATTATTATAAGAGAAATTAATGTTTGTACTAGACTTGCTCGGTGGCGTAATCGGTAGCGCACTGGGATACATATATATATATATATATATTATTATTATTATTATTGTTATTATTATTATTACTATTATTTATTATTATTAGTTTTTGACAAATGACAATGCAAGCTCAAAATGTCCTGATAAGAGAAATAAATGCTCGGACGGGACGGATCTCTATATTTATATCACACTGCATCTAGTAATAATGAAAATATAAGACAAATGAATGTTTGTACTAGACATGCTCGGTGTCGTAGTAGGTAGAGCACTGTGATATATATATATATATATATATATATATATATATATATATTAATTAAATTATTGACATTGAGCAATGCCGGCATAAGTAGAAACGATAAGAAAAATGTTAGGGCGGGACTAGAACCAGGACCTCTGGATTTACATCCCACTACTACTTGTAATAATGCGAATACTTTATTATTAGAGAATGTAATGTTTGTAGTACACGTGCTCGGTGGCGTGTTCGGTAGCGCACTGGGATATATATATTGCAATTACATTTTGACTTTGAGCAATGCAAGCTGAAAATGACATGATAAGAAATATAAATGCTTGAACCCGGACATCTGGATTTATATCCCACTACATTTAGTAATAATAAGAATATATTATTATAAGATAAATAAATATTTGTAATAGATATTTCGGTGGCGTAATGGGTAGCGCATGTGATATGTATATATTTATTATAAATTAATCTTAGATATTTATCAATGCAAGCTGAAAGTAAGATGATAAGAAAAATAAATGCTCAGACGGGACTTGAACAACGACCTCTGTATTTATATCCCAATGCATCTAGTAATAATGAGATTATATTATTATAAGAGAAGAGCATTTTTGTAGTAGACATGCTTGGTGGCGTAATCGGTAGAACAATGGAATATATATATTCCATCCATAGTAATTCTGCCCGAATGCAGGTCCTTCACTGCAATCATAGCATTTTCATGGTATACTTCCAGCTTTACTAGGGAATTGTAGGTGTGGTAGCTTCCCGTTGCTTTCCTATATTATTGTAATACAATTTTTGACATTGGGCAAAGCAAGCTTGAAATGACATGATAAGAAAAATAAGTGCTCGGACGGGATTTTAACCCGGACCTCAACATTTTTAACCTAATACATGTAGTAATAATCAGAATATATTATTATAAGAGAATTAAATATTTGTACAAGACTTGCTTGGTGGCGTATTCGGTGGCGAACTGGGACATATATATATATATATATATATATATATATATTAATTAAATTTTTTACATTGACCAATGCAAGCATAAGGTAAAATGTTAAGAAAAATTAATGTTAGGACGGGACTTGAACCCGGATCTCTGGATTTACATCCTAGTACATCTACTAATAATGAGTATATTTTTATATTAGATTCTATGTTTCTATTACATATGGTCTGTGGCGTAATAGGTAGCGCGCATATATATTATATCTCATTATTACTTGATGTAAATCCTAAGCTCCGGGTTCAAGTCCCGACCGAGCATTTATTTATATTATCATCTTATTTAAGCTTGCATTGCTTAATGTCAAAAATGTAACTATATTAATATATATATATATATATATATATATATATATATATATCTCAGTCCACCACTGTGGTCTCGAGGTAGCGTGCTGCCTTGTCAGGCAGCGGGCCTGGGTTCGATCGCTGGTCTGGGCAGTTTTTCTGGGTGAGGTTTTTATCGCGGTTTTTCCTCACCTGTAAGACAAATGTCACGAAAACGTTAACGCCCAAACGGTCCCCGAAATCATATGGCCATCATCCTTATCATCATCATCCATATTATTATCATCATCACAATCATCCTTCACCGGTGTGGAAAGCAAAGGAAAGCTATCACACCTACACAATTCCCTAGTAAAGCTGCAAGCATAGCATGAAAATGCTATGATTGCAGTGAAGGACCTGCCTTCGGGCAGAATTACTATGGACTATTATAATTAAATTTTTGACATTGAGAAATGCAATCTTAAATGACATGTTATGTAAAATAAGTGCTCCGACGGGAATTGAACCCGGACCCCTGGATTTATATCCCACTACATCTGGTAATAATGACAACATATTATTATAAGATAAATCAGTGTTTGTACTACACCTGCTCAGTGGCGTAATCGGTAGCACACTGGGATATATATATATATATATATATATATATATATATATACTATTATAACTAAATGTTTTACATTGAACAATGCAAACTTAAATGACATGATAAAATATATAAATGCTTCTTCGGGACTTGATCGCGGGCTTCTGGATTTATATCCCACTACTTCTAGTAATAATGAGACTATATTACTATAAGAGAAGAGAAGAGAATATTTTACTAGTCCAGCTTGGTGGCGTAATATGTAGCGCAATGGAATGTATATATGTATATATATTTTTTTTTGGCATTGGGCAACGCAAACTTAAAATGACATGATAAGGAAAATAAATGCTCGGACGGACTTGAACCCGGGCTTCTGGATTTATATCCCACTACTTCTAGTAATAATGAGACTATATTACTATAAGAGAAGAGAATATTTTTACTAGTCCTGCTTGGTGGCGTAATATGTAGCGCAATGGAATGAATATATGTATATATATTTTTTTTTTGGCATTGGGCAACGCAAACTTAAAATGACATGATAAGGAAAATAAATGCTCGGACGGACTTGAACCCGGGCTTCTGGATTTATATCCCACTACTTCTAGTAATAATGAGACTATATTACTATAAGAGAAGAGAATATTTTTACTAGTCCTGCTTGGTGGCGTAATATGTAGCGCAATGGAATATATGTATATATATATATATATATATATAATTATATTTTTGACATTGGGCAAAGCAAACTTAAAATGACATTATTGATTTCGTACATCACAATGATGGATCACTAACTGGAGTAACATTAAGGGATAGAATGAAAAGTGATGAGATAAGGATGCAGTGGAATAGTAGGGAAATGGTTGAACATATACAAAATTATCAGATTAAATGGTTCCAACACGTCCAGAGAATGTCAAATTCCCGTTTACCAAGGATGATTTACCACATCAACCCTAGTGGCAGAAGAGACCTCGGAAGACCCTTCAACCGATGGAGGGATCAGTTTTTGTAGTCGCAGAACGGGCAACATCGCCCAATACTGCATTCGGAAGAAGAAGAAGAAGAAGAAGACAATGATGGATAAATCATATTTGAAGAGAAAAATTATACCCGGGTTCAAGTCCCGGTCCGAGCGTATAATTTTTCTCTTCAAATATTAAAATGACATGATAAGGAAAATAAATGCTCGGACGGACTTGAACCCGGACCCCTCGATTTATATCCCACTACTTCTAGTAATAATGAGACTATATTACTATAAGAGAAGAGAATATTTTTACTAGTCCTGCTTGGTGGCGTAATATGTAGCGCAATGGAATATATATATATATATATATATATATATATATATATAATTATATTTTTGACATTGGGCAAAGCAAATTTAAAATGACATGATAAGGAAAATAAATGCTCGGACGGACTTGAACCCGGACCTCTGGATTTATATCCCACTACATCTTGTAATAAAGAGTATATGTTATTATAAGAGAAATGAATGTTTGTACTTGACTTGAATGGTGGCGTAAAGGGAAGCGCACTGGAATATATATAATAATAATTAAATTTTTCACATTGAGCAATTCAACCTCGAATTGACATGATATGAGAAGTAATTGCTCGTACGGGACTTGAACACAGACCTCTGTATTTATATCCCACTACATCCAGTAATAATGAGATATATTATTATAATAGAAACGAATGTTTTTACTAGACTTGGCGTAGTTGATAGAGCACTGGGATAAATTCACAGGTTCGGGTTCAAGTCCCGTTGGAGTTTTTATTAATTTAATTTTTCTTATAATGTCAAAAACACACACACACACACACACACACACACACACACACACACACACATATATATATATATATATATATAATTCTAGGAGGAATTATATTCATTTTCATTTTAAAATTGCGCTTGTAATTCAGAATAACATAAAATCAGATCTAAAAAATATACAAAGACAGAAATATTTGAAATTTTATACTTAAATTTCTTATATTATGTTAGATTGCAAATGTGAACAGTACAAAACATAGTAGGTATATTTTTAAACATTTTAATCCACGATAAATATGATATTTATAATTGTATTTAGTATTTACCTGATAAAGGTTCAGCTGCGATTTCTTCATTCCAAAAATTACTGTTACAAACTAGATTCAAACCTGTCAAACTTTTGTATTTTATTACATTTAAATCAAAACTGACTTTTTCAATATTCACACACAGTGGCGTTGCTCCGCAACGTAAGTTCTTATTACGTCTACACATTTGTTATTTTTTGCTAAAAGAAACCATTTCACAGAATAGTGTTACGAAGTTAATATTCTTTTTGTAAATCTTGGGAGGGGGATATATTATATACATATATTATATATATATATATATATTATATTTTTTTTTTGTTTTATCAATGCTTGCATAAAATTACATGATAAAGAAATAAAAGCTCGGACGGGACTTGATCCCGGACCACTGGATTCATATCCCACTACATCGTGTAACAATTAGAATATATGATTATAAGAGAAATGAATGTTTGTACCAGACTTGCTGAGTGGCGTAATCGGTAGAGCACTGGAATATATATATAATTTTTATTATTATTATTATTATTATTACATTTTTGAAAAATGCCAATGCAAGCTCGATATGTGATGATAAGAAATATAAATGCTCGGAGGGGACTTGAACCCGGACCTCTGGATTTATATCCCACAACAAATAGTAATAATGAGAATATATTTTTATAAGAGAAATAAGTGTTAGTACTAGGCTTGCTCGGTGGCTTAATCTGTAGCGCACTGGGATATATATATATATATATATATATATATATATATATATATATATATACACACATATAATAAATTAATTTATGTCATTGAGCAATGCAAACTTAAAATGACATATTGAGAAAAATAAGTGCTCGGACGAGACTTGAAGCCGCACCTCACCATTTATATCCCTGTACATGTAGTAATAATCAGAATATATTATTATAAGAGAAGTAAATATTCGTACAAGACTTGCTTGGTTGCTTAATCGATAGCGCACTGATATATATGATTCAATTTTTAACATTGAGCAATGCAAGCTTAAAATGACATGTTAAGAAATATAAATGCTCGGACGGGACTTGAACCCGGACCTCTGGATTCATATCCCACTACATCGTGTAATAATTAGAACATATTATTATAAGAGAAATGAATGTTTGTACTAGACCTGCTCGGTGGCGTAATCGGTAGCGCACTGTGATATATATATATATTATAATTATATCTTTGACATTGAGCAATGCAAGCTTTAAATTACGTAATACGAAAAATAAGTTCTCGGACGGGACTTGAAGCCGTATCTCAGCATTTATATTACTATACATGTAGAAATAATCAGAATATATTATTATAACAGAAATAAATATTTGTACAAGACTTGCTTGGTGGCGTAATCGCTAGCGCACTGGGATATATATATATACAATTAAATATTTAACATTCAGCAATGCAAGCTTGAAATAACATGATATGAAAAATAGGTGCTCGGACGGTATTTGAACCCGGACCTCAGCATTTATATCCCACTGCATGTAGTAATATTCAGAATATATTTTTATAAGAGAAATACATATGTGTACAAGACTTGCTTTGTGATGTAGTCGGTAGCGCACTGGGATATGTATATATATATATATATATATATATATATATATATATATATATATTATAATTAAATTTTTGACATTGAGCAATGCACGCATAAAATAAATGATTAAAAAATTAGTGTTAGGACGGGACTTGAACCCGGATCTCTGGATTTACATCCTACTTCATCTAGTATTAATGATATATTTTTTTATTAGAGAATTTTATGTTTGTATTACATTTGGTCTGTGGCGTAATAGGTAGCGCACTGAGATATATATATATATATATATATATATATATATATATATATATATATATATTGTAAATATATTTTGACATTGAGCAATGCGAGCTCAAAATGACATGAAAAGAAAAATATATGCTCTGACGGGACTTGAACGCGGAACTCTGGAATTATATCCCACAACTCTAGTAATAATGAGAATATATTATTATAATAGAAATATGTGTTTTTACTACAACTACTCGGTGGCACAGGTAAATATATATATATATATATATATATATATATATATATATATATGTGTGTGTGTGTGTGTGTCTTTGTGTGTGTTCTTATACTAATATAATTAAATTTTTGACATTCAGCAATGCAATCTTAAATGACATGGTAAGAAAAATAAACGCTCCGACGGGTATTGAACCCGGACCTCTGAATTTATATCCCACTGCATCTGGTAATAATGACAATATATTATTATAAGAGTAATGTATGTTTGTACTACACTTCCTCAGTGGCGTAATCGGTGGCACACTGGGATATATATATATATATATATATATACATATAATTCGTCCACCGCTATGGTCTCGAGGTAGCGTGCTGCCTTGTCACTCAGCGGGCCCGGGTTCGATCCCTGGTCTGGGCAGTTTTTCTGGATGAGGATTTTATCGGGGTTTTTCCTCACCTGTAAGACAAATGTCAGGAAAACTGTAAGGCCCAAACGGTTCCCGAAATCATATGGCCATCATCTTCATCATCATCATCTTATCATCATTATCATCATCATCATCATCCTTCACCGGTGTGGAAAGCAACGGGAAGCTACCACACCTACACAATTCCCTAGTAAAACTGAAAGTATAGCATGATCCTATGATTTCAGTGAAGGACCTGCCTTCGGGCAGAATTACTAAGGATGGATGATGGATATATAATTCAAGGAGGATTTATATCCATTTATATTTTAAAATTGCGCTTGTAATTTAGAATAACATAAAATCATATCTCAGAAATATACAAAGACAGAAACATTTGAAATTTTGAATTCAAATATCTTATGTTATGTTAGAATCAAATGTGAACAGTACAAAACGTATATATTTTCAAACATTTTAATCCATGAAAAATATGATACTCGTATTTATAATTGTATTTCCTACAATATAGATCATGTAGTTCACCGTTATGTGGTCTTCTGCATTCGCCCGTCTGTTCATCTCTCTTCTGTCCTAAAATTTTCCTAAGAACATTATGTTGGAACAGTACAGATTTTCAATATATTATTATTATTATTATTATTATTATTATTATTATTGTTATTATTATTTAAATAAGAATAACTGATGGAAGAAGAATCGTTGGTATGTTGAACTCAGTACTTTGGAATAGAAATGTAATATACAGAACGACGAAAACTGCATTTCAAGTTCTGTTACAAAGCATTTTATTATATGGGTCCGAAACCTGGACAGTAAGTAAAAAATAAGCAAACCAGCTGTTAGCAGTAGAAGTTGATTTTCGGAGGCGATCTACAAGAATTTCAAGAATGGATAAGGTCAGAAACATCACAATAAGGGAAATTATTGCAAGTTGAGAAAACATATTAGGAAAAATAGATGAAAAATATTTGAAATGGTATGGACACCTCATAAGAATGGAAGAAGAGAGAATACCATACTATATAGATCATGTAGTTCACTGTTATGTAGTCTTCTGCATTCGCCCGTCTGTTCATCTCTCTTTTGTCCTAAAATTTTCCTAAGAACTTTGTTCTGAAATAGTACAGCATTTCCACTATTATCTCATATTCTTGCTTTTTATTATTTTTTTTCAAATGGCCCAGGATTGTCTTTCGACATTCCTGGTTTCTCTCCTGGCATGGCGTACTTGTAAACCAACTTCTGAGGTTGGGGCGCCAGCAAGGTGGGGTTACGTTGCCCCGATTATATGATGGGTGATGTTGTGAATATGAATGATCATAATTGCGATGGCCATGTGATTTCGGGGACCGTTTGGGCCTTAAAGTATTCCTGACATGTGTCTTACAGGTGAGGAAAAACCCCGATAAAAACCTCACCCAGGAAAACTGTCCCGACCGGGGATCGACCCCGGGCCAGCTGCGTGACCAGAGCGGTGGACTTATTATTATTATTATTATTATTATTATTATTATTATTATTATTATTATTATCATTATTATCATTATTATTAATTATAAAGTAATTATAATTTATTTATTAATCTTTTTTTAGTAATTATAAATAGTACTATATTAATATGTAAATTATTGTAAATTTTCCAATTTTTCAGTTAATTTAATGTTACGTTTGGTTTATATTTAAAATTTTGAAAAAATTGCTAATTAACATGCGAAATATGTTTACACACCATAGTCTAAGAAATAACGTAGATGTGGCAACAATCTACTTGTCATTCTCCGTCTCCGGAAAAATCAGTAAGTAGCTCAATGGCCTTCATAAAATTTCAATCAATATACATATTGCATTATTTTTCATATTTACACGAAAACTATCAAAGCTGCATAAAAAATAAACATTTTCAGACAATTAAGAAAAATTAATTTATGCAAAAATAATATTAAAACATCTCTGAGCAATTACATACAGTGTATATTTGATTGTAATCTTCCAAGGTTTTAAATATTTCGTTTCCATGTTAATTGACGATTCCGTTTGTACTGTCAGAACTGCGTTAAGGTGACATAAGGTGACACTTAGCGATTGTGTTTTGTTAATTTGCAACACTGTAGGCCTACATTGAATAAACCAGGTGCCTGTCGAGTAAAAAGCTTGTAATTTGGAAAATATGAAGACGTGTGTGACGTAATTATGTAGGCCTATATATAGGCTCTCCAGACATCCCTATACCTATATGTTTTTCAATAATTCCCTGTATATTCTATTTCCCTGGTATCGCCTACGCTTTAGTTTCCTACAAAGTTTCCATGCCTCTCTTTCATTCCTCATTTGTGTCACATGACCAGCTCACCGAAATCTAGGAGACTTGACCGTATAAAACTATGTCGTTTAAACTAAGTAACTCACTGGATCTATCTGGAACTCTCCATGCACCCCTATCTTGAACTAATGTATTCCTCTTATCCCATTATAATCTACTTCGCCCAAATCATATTTAATGTTATTTTCCCACTTCATTCTTGATCTATCAACTGGCTGTTTTTCTACAATAATCTTCCATACACCTCTTTCATTGAGACTTGACTGCATAAAATCATTTCGTTTAAACTAACTCATTGGCACTATGAAACGCGTAGGTTCATGACCACAAGGCCATAAGCTCTTCATACATCCCTATCCTGGGCTAATGTTTTCCAATCATCCCCTGTATAATCTATTTCCCACAAATCGTGATAAATATTATTCTCTCTCCTCATTCTTGGTCTACCGAATGGCCGTATTCACTCTGGTTTCCTATAAGAAGCTTCAATGCCTCCTTTTCATACCGCATTCGTACCACTTGTCCTGCGCATCGCAGTCTACGAGACTTTAACTGTCCTTATTATATCCGGATTCCTACAATATTGATAATGTAGTTCACCGTTATGTAGTCTTCTGCATTCGCCCGTCTGTTCATCTCTCTTTTTTCCTAAAATTTTCCTAAGAACTTTATGTTCGAACAGTACAGATTTTCAATAAATTATTATTATTAATATTATTATTATTATTATTATTATTATTATTATTATTATTATTATTATTATTTAAATAAGAATAACTGATGGAAGAAGAATCGTTGGTATGTTGAACTCAGTACTTTGGAATAGAAATGTAATATACAGAACGAAGAAAACTGCATTTCAAGTTCTGTTACAAAGCATTTTATTATATGGGTCGAAACCTGGACAGAAAGTAGAAAATAAGCCAACCAGCTGTTAACAGTAGAAGTGGACTTTTGGAGGCGATGTACAAGAATTTCAAGAATGGATAAGGTCAGAAACACCACAATAAGGGAAATTATGCAAGTTGAGAAAACATATTAGGAAAAATAGAAGAAAAACGTTTGAAATGGTATGGACAGCTCATAAGAATGGAAGAAGAGAGAATACCATAGAAGATCATTAATTGGAAAGCTAATTGAAGAAGTGGAAGAGGCGGGCCTAGAGAACGATGTATGGATGGAGTGAAGAGAAGTATGGAAGCTAGAGATCTGAGGGAAGAAGATGCTTTAGACAAGAAACCTCTGGCGACAAATCACTTTCGGTTGAAGGAGAAACACTGTATTGTGGAATATTCCTAAATAAAAAATTATTGTTATTATTATTATATTACTTCAATTTACAATTTATTCAATAATAATATTATATATTGATAATATTATTATATTATGTTATTTTAATTTACAATTTATTTATTAATAATATTGTAATAAAATAAATATTGAAATTATAGATTTTATAAATTTTGCAGTAAATTTTATGTTAGGTTATCGTTTATATTTGTAATGTTTGATAAAATGTCTAATTAACGTTCGAACCCTGTTTACGAAACATGGTCTGATAAATAAAGTAGATGTGGCAACAATGTACTTCTCATTCAGCGTCTCCGGAAAAATCAATAAGTAGCTCAATGGCCCGTGTAATATATCAATCGAATTTACATATTGTATTATTTTTAATATTTACACAAAAACTGTTAAAGCTGCATAAAAAATAAACATTTTCAGACAATTTTGAAAAATTAAGCTATTCAAAAATAATATTAAAACATCTCCGAGCAATTACATAGAGTATATATTTCATTATAAATTTCAAAGTTTTTAAAATATTTCGTTTCCATGTTAATGGACGATCCATTAGTAATGTCAGAACTCGCGTCAAGGTGACACAAACATCGCCACTTAGCGATCGTGTTTTGTTAATTTGCAACACTGTAGGCGTACCTTGGATGAACCAGACGCCTGTCGAGTATAAATGTTATAATTTGGAAAATATGAAGAAGTGTATGACGTAATAATAGCAGTTATAACTATTAAATAATAACAGTTATAAAAGCAGTTAAACAGTTATAATTATTTATATAATGTCTCAAACTTTAAAACTACCAATAATAGCTCATCGAAATTTTAAGTTTTACTTTATTTTTGTCTAGAATATGTTGTTGATTACATGAGATGTTGGTTATTTTTTTTTAAATATTTCTTGGTTTTAAACTTAATAGCTGTGCTGATAACTGTGATCAATCATAAATATAAATTAGCAATACGTGATTTCTCCATTCTAACACATTGTATTTATAATTTTATTTGCAATCTCATGATAGCCGGATACTCAGCCAGAAGTCCACCCACATTAATCGAATTTAAAACTTGAAAAATGCATAAATTAGTATAGCAATATGTGAATAATAATCTGAGGAAAGTATATAAATTGATTTATTTCCCTAAAAAAAAATGCCTGAAAATTAAATGTGGAGTTGAGGTGGCTTTAACGCAAGAACGGCATATGTACAACGTTAAACTTTTTTTAAAAGTTCAAACGAAAGAGACAACTCATGGAGCGCCAGATCATCCAATAATTTTGTGTATATTAACTGTCAACTTTCTCACCTAACTTATTGTCATTATCGAACCGTGGTACCTAGACTCGCGGACATCACTATCATGAGATTTTTCCAATCATTCCCTGTATATTCTATTTCCCTAATATGTTAACATTAACCTCCTACATCATTCTTCGCCTTCCCTTTGGTTTAGAGTTCACATGCCCCTCTGTCACATGACCAGCTCACCGAAGTCTACGAGACTTGACTGTAAAAAACGTTTAAACCAACTAATTAACTTACTAGCACTATCGTCCCCGTAGTTTCACGGCCGCGTGTAGATAAGCTCTCCATACAATCCTATCCTGGAATAATGTTTTCCAATCATCCCCTGTAGAATCTACTTCACTCAAATCATGATAAGTATTATTCTCACGCTTCATTCTTGTTCTACCGAATGGCCGTTTTCACTCTGGGTTTCTATACCAGCTTCAATGCCTCAATTTCTTTCCGCATTCGTACCACGTGTCCTGCGCATCGCAGTCTATAAAACTTAACTGTATTATATTCGATTTCCTACAATATAGATCATGTAGTTCACAGTTATGTAGTCTTCTGCATTCGCCCGTCTGTCCATCTCTCTTTTGTCCTAAAATTTTCCTAAGAACTTTGTTCTGAAATAGTACAGTATTTTCATTATTCATTTCCTTTATTATTTCATATTATTGCTTTTTATTATTTTTTTTCAAATGGCCCAGGATTGTCTTTCGACATTCCTGGTTTCTCTCCTGGCATGGCGTACTTGTAACCCACTTCTGAGGTTGGGGTGCTAGGAAGGTGGGGTTACGTTCCCCCGATGATATGATGGGTGATGTTGATGAAAATGGTGCGACAGGAGAGTCCCTAATCCTAAGCTTAACCTAAGATGGATATGAATGAAGATGATTGTGATGGCCATACGATTTCGGGGACCGTTTGGGCCTTAAAGTTTTCCTGACATTTGTCTTACAGGCGAGGAAAAACCCCGATAAGAACCTCAGCCAGAAAAACTGTCCCGACCGGGTATCAAACCCGTCCCCGCTGCGTGATCACAGCGGTGGACTTATTATTATTATTATTATATTATTATTATTATTATCATAAGTATTAGTATTATAATTATTATTAACTATAAAATAATTATAATTTATTTATTAATCATTTTTTACTAATTATTAATAGTACTATAATAATATGTTTATTACTGTAAATTTTCCAATTTTTCAGTTAAATTTAATGTTACATTTGGTTTATAATTATAAATTTTGAAACAAATTGCTAATTAACATACGAAATATGTTTACACAGCGTAGTCTAAGAAATACCGTAGATGTGGCAACAATCTACTTGTCATTCTCCGTCTCCGGAAAAATCAATAAATAGCTCAATGGCCTTCATAAAATTTCAATCAAATATACATATTGCATTATTTTTCATATTTACACGAAAACTATCAAAGGTGCATAAAAAATAAACATTTTCACTGTATTTTCAGACAATTATGAAAAATTAAGTTATTCAAAAATAATATTAAAACATCTCTGAGCAATTACATAGAGTATATATTTTATTGTAATCTTCAAAGTTTTTAAAATATTTCGTTTCCATGTTAATTGACGATCCGTTTGTATTGTCAGAACTGCGTGAAGGTGACACTTAGCGATTGTGTTTTGTTAATTTGCAACACTGTAGGCGTACATTGAATAAACCAGGTGCCTGTCGAGTATAAAGCTTGTAATTTGGAAAATATGAAGACGTGTATGACGTAATTATATAGGCCTATATATAGGCTCTCCACACATCCCTATACCTATATGTATTTCAATCATTCCCTGTATATTCTATTTCCCTGATATCGCTTCGCTTTAGTTTCCTACAAGCAGTTTCCAAGCCCCTCTTTAATTCCTCATTTGTGTCACGACCAGCTCACCGAAATCTAGGAGACTTGACCGTATAAAATTATGTCGTTTAAACTAAGTAACTCACTGGATCTATCTGGAACTCTCCATGCACCCCTATCCTGAGCTAATGTTTACCACTTATCCCATTATAATCTACTTCGCCCAAATCATATTTAATGTTATTTTCCCACTTCATTCTTGATCTATCAACTGGCTGTTTTTCTCTGGTTTTCCTACAATAATCTTCCATACACCTCTTTCATTGAGACTTGACTGCATAAAATCATGTTCAAACTATCTCATTGGCACTATGGAACACGTAGGGTCATGACCACAAGGCCATAAGCTCTTCATACATCCCTATCCTGAGCTAATGTTTACCACTTATCCCATTATAATCTACTTCCCCCAAATCATATTTAATGTTATTTTCCCACTTCATTCTTGATCTATCAACTGGCTGCTTTTCTCTGGTTTTCCTACAATAATCTTCCATACACCTCTTTCATTGAGACTTGACTGCATAAAATCATGTTCAAACTATCTCATTGGCACTATGGAACACGTAGGGTCATGGCCACAAGGCCATAAGCTCTTCATACATCCCTATCATGAGCTAATGTTTAACACTTATCCCATTATAATCTACTTCGCCCAAATCACATTTAATGTTATTTTCCCACTTCATTCTTGATCTATCAACTGGCTGTTTTTCTCTGGTTTTCCTACAATAATCTTCCATACACCTCCTTCATTGAGACTTGACTGCATAAACTCATGTCGTTGAAACTAACTCATTGGCACTATGGAACGCGTAGGTTCATGGCCACAAGGCCTTAAGCTCTTCATACATCCCTATCCTGAGCTAATGTTTTCCAATCATCCCCTGTATAATCTATTTCCCACAAATCGTGATAAATATTATTCTCTCGCCTCATTCTTGGTCTACCGAATGGCCGTATTCACTCTGGTTTCCTATAAGATGCTTCAATGCCTCCTTTTCATACCGCATTCGTACCACTTGTTCTCCGCATCGCAGTCTACGAGACTTAACTGTCCTTATTATATCCGGACTCCTACAATATAGATCATGTAGTTCACCGTTAAGTAGTCTTCTGCATTCGCCCGTCTGTTCATCCCTCTTTTGTCCTAAAATTTTCCTAAGAACTTTATGTTGGAACACTACAGATTTTCAATGTATTATTATTATTACTATTATTGTTATTGTTATTATTATTATTTAATTACATCGATTATATATTTTATTATAAACTTCAAAGTTTTTAAAATATTTCGTTACCATGTTAATTGAAGATCCATTAGTAATGTCAGAACTCGCGTCAAGGAGACACAAACATCGCCACTTAGCGATCGTGTTTTGTTAATTTGCAACACTGTAGGCGTACGTTGGATGAGCATGACGCCCGTCGAGAATAAATGTTATAATTTGGAAAATACGAAGAAGTGTATGACGTAATAATAGCAGTTATAACTATTAAATAACCAATAATAACAGTTATAAAAGCAGTTAAACAGATATAATTATTTATATAATGCCTTAAACTTTAAAACTACCAAAAATATGTCATAGAAATTTTAGTTTTTACTTTATTTTTGTCTAGAATATGTTGTGGATTACATCAGATTTTTGGTTACTTTTTAAAATATTTATTGGTTTTAAACTTAATAGCTGTGCTGATAACGGGATCAGTCATAAATATTATAAATTAGCAATACGTGATTTCTACATTCTAACACATTGTATTTATAATTTTATTTTCAATCTCGTGATAGCGGATTCTATGCCAGAAGTCCGCCCACATTAATGGAATTTAAAACTTGAAAAAAACGCATAAATTATTATAGCAATATGTGAATAATAATCTGAGGAAAGTGTATATATATATATATATATATATATATATATACACACTTCCCTCAGATTATGAGGTAAATTTAGAGCAAAATTGGGCAGTGTTAGACGGGAAACCACCAAGTTACTAAAGAGTAAAAAGAGGGAATATTTGAGAGAGAAGATTAATGATCTTGAAATGAATGTAAAAACAGGAACATTAGAGAATTATATCAGGGAATTAGTATAGACAAGAAAGGGTTTCAGGCTAGAACAAACGTAATTCGGAATGAAAATGGGGATATGATTGCAGATTCTAGGAGTATATTAAATAGATGGAAAGGTTACTTTAATCAGCTATTAAATGTACATACAGAACAGGACATTGAGGAGGATAAGTTACAGACAGCAGAAATGCTAGTCGCAGAGCCAAGTGCATTAGAGGTTGAAATGGCGATTGAAAAATTGAAGATGTATAAAGCATCAGGTTCAGATGAGATCCCAGCAGAACTGATAAAATCAGGGGGGAGAAAAATTGATGGACAAGATACGCTGGTTGCTTAGTATGATTTGGGAAAAAGAAGCTCTTCCAGATGAATGGAAGGAATCAATTATCATACCAATTTATAAGAAAGGAGATAAAACAGATTGCAACAACTACAGGGGCATCTCATTACTTTCAACTTCTTACAAAATTCTAACAAATATATTACTAAGCAGACTTAATCCCTATATTGATGACATTCTAGGAGATCATCAATGTGCATTTAGAAGAAACAGGTCTACAACAGATCAGATTTTCAGTTTAAGACAGATTTTAGAGAAGAAATGGGAATATAATGGTACTGTACATCAACTATATGTAGACTTCAAAAAAACATATGATTCAATTAAGAGGGAGGAGTTATATAGTATCCTGCTGGAGTTCGGAATTCCTAAAAAGTTAGTTAGACTTATACGAATGTGTCTAAATGGCTCAAAGAGTAGGGTGCGTGTAGGCAAACAGTTTTCAGACACTTTTGAAATCCAGAATGGGTTGAAGCAAGGAGATGCACTATCTCCTCCACTATTTAATTTTGTACTAGAGCATGCCATTAAATCTTTAGAGAATGAGGAAGGCTTACAACTCAATGGTATTAATAAGCTGTTAGTTTATGCTGATGATGTAGTACTACTGGCCGATAGCGAGGAGATACTAAAGGCCAACACGCAGACACTATTGAGTAGCACTAAGAAATTAGGACTGGAAATAAATATCAGTAAAACTAAATATATGGTCACACGTAGAAATTCAGTATATAATGGAAATGGACAGCTAATGACAAATGAGGGAAATTATGAGGAAGTGGCTGAATTCAAATACCTAGGAACGATAATCACAAATAGGAATGAGATGCAAAAAGAAATTAAACATAGGCTCAATTCTGGAAATGCATGCTATTATGCATTGCAGAGACTTTTGATGTCCCAACTCCTTTCAAAAAACGTTAAGCTGAAAATATATAAAACTATTATTCTACCAGTTATATTATATGGTTGCGAAACCTGGACTTTTACTTTAAGGGAGGAAAGGAGGTTACGAGTATTTGAGAATAAAGTTCTTAGGAAAATTTTTGGACCAAAGAGAGATGAACAGACAGGTGAATGGAGAAGACTACATAACGATGAACTACATGGTCTTTATAGGAAGTCAGATATAATAAGAACAGTTAAGTCTCGTAGACTTCGATGTGCAGGACATGTTGCGCGTATGGGGAATGAAAGACGTGCATGGAAGCTTCTTGTAGGAAAGCCAGAGGGAAAACGCCCAGTTGGTAGACCAAGAATGAGGTGGGAGAACAACATTAACTAAGATTTGAGGGAAGTAGATTATACAGGAAATGATTGGAAAGCATTAGCTCAGGATAGGGATGTATGGAAAGCTTATGTCCGCGCGGCCATGAACCTTCGGGTTCGATAGTGCCAGTGAGTTAGTTAGTTAGTTACATATATATATATGGTATGATAAGAAAAATAAATGCCTGGACGGGATTTGAACCAGGATCTCTGAGTCTGTACCTCAGTGTGATATCCATTACACTACGAGGCGAATCCAATTCAAACACTTATTTTTCTTTTATATGTATTATCTCTCTATCTTCGGGTTTTTATAGCTGCTGCCGTCTTCCCGTGCCAAACCTCCAAAGCCTACGATCTTGGGCATCTTCGATGCTTAGCCCTCTAGCTTGCATTAATGTCTTCATGTTTTCCTTCCATGTTAACCTTGGTCTTCCTCTTTTCTTCTTTCTGTTAGGATGCCATTCATATAGTTGCTTCGGCCATCGCTCATCTTCCATTCTTAAAATATGTCCTAACCACTTTAATTCCTTTTCCTCCATTCTTTCAATTATGCTTTCTTCTGCTTCCATTTTGTTTCTATTTCCTTATTTGTGACACGTTCTAATTTAGACTTTCTGGCACTTCTTCGTAAATAATCCATTTTTAGAGCTGTTAGTCTATTCTTGTAGTACTTATTGATTGTCCATACCTCACTTCCGTACATATATATGTATTATATGTATTATATATGGGGGCACGCCGTAGCGTAGTGGTTAAGGCACTGAGCTACAAGCCGGAAGGTCGAGGGTTCGAGTCCCGGTGGGGTCACGATTTTTAAACTGACCCAAACTTTCTGGCGGCACTATGGCCCTGGGGTCGTCTCAGCCTCTAACTGAAATGAGTACCAGACGCTTGTTCTGGGGTAAAGGCGGCCGTCACGCAGGGCTGACAACCCGGCTGACATCAATTGCCGATTGTCAAGAAAAAGTGGGAGCCTTAATCTCCTACTACCCCAAGGGCCTCCTGAGGCCTGTAGTGGGATCACTTTACCTTTACCTATATGTATTATATTCTCCATTATTACTAGATATCGCGAGAACTCGGTCTTCACTGCCATCTAGTAGCTGACTATAACAAGTAAGCAAATTAAAGAGAATATTTTTACCTTATAGCAGTGACGCTTTATCGATATTATAATTAAATGTTTAACATTGAGCAATGCAAGCTTAATATGGTATGATAAGAAAAATAAATGCCTGGACGGGATTCGAACCAGGATCTCTGAGTCTGTACCTCAGTGTGATATCCATTACACCACCAGGCGAATCCAATTCAAACACTTATTTTTCTTATATATGTATTATATTTTCCATTATTACTAGATATCGCGAGAACTCGGTCTTCACTGCCATCTAGTAGCTGACTAAAACAAGTAAGCAAATTAAAAAGAACATTTTTACTTTATAGCAGTGACGCTTTATCGATATTATAATTAAATGTTTAACATTGAGCAATGCAAGCTTAATATGGTATGATAAGAAAAATAAATGCCTGGACTGGATTCGAACCAGGATCTCTGAGTCTGTACCTCAGTGTGATATCCATTACACCACCAGGCGAATCCAATTCAAACACTTATTTTTCTTATATATGTATTATATTCTCCATTATTACTAGATATCGCGAGAACTCGGTCTTCACTGCCATCTAGTAGCTGACTATAACAAGTAAGCAAATTAAAGAGAACATTTTTACTTTATAGCAGTGACGCTTTATCGATGTTATAATTAAATGTTTAACATTGAGCAATGCAAGCTTAATATGGTATGATAAGAAAAATAAATGCCTGGACGGGATTCGAACCCGGATCTCTAAGTCTGTACCTCAGTGTGATATCCATTACACCACCAGGCGAATATATATATATATATATATATATATATATGTGTGTGTGTGTGTGTGTGTGTGTGTGTGTGTGTAAATATATATATACGTTGATTTATTTCCAAAAAAATGCCTGAAAATTAAATGTGAAGTTGAGGTGACTTTAACGCAAGAACGGCATATGCACAACGTTAAACTTCTTTTTAAAGTTCAAACGAAAGAGACAACTCATGGAGCACCAGATCATCCAATAATCTTGTATATATTAACTGTCAACTTCGTCACCTAACCTATAGTCATTATCGAACCGTGGTACCTAGACTCGCGGACATAGGCTCTCTATATATCCCTTTCCCGAGAGTTTTCCTATATTCCCTGTATATTCTAGATCCCTAGTATCATGTTAATATTAACCTCCTACCTCATTCTTGGCCTTCCCTTTGGTTTTCCTACAGAGTTTTCATGTCCATCTTCCATTCCTCATTTATGTCACATGACCTACTCACCGAAATCTACGAGACTTGACTGTATAAAACTATGTCGTTTAAACCAACTAATTAACTTACTAGCACTGTCGACCCCGTAGTTTCATGGCCGCGCGTACATAAGCTCTCCATACAACCCTATCCTGGGTTAATGTTTACCAATCATCCACTGTATAATCTACTTCCCTCAAATCATGATAAATAATATTCTCACGTTTCATTCTTGGTCTACCGAATGGCCGTTTTCACTCCGGTTTTCTATTGGAGCTTCAATGCCTCCCTTTTTTTCCGCATTCGTACCACTTGCCCTGCGCATCGCAGTCTACGAAACCATCATTATATCCGATTTCCTACTATATAGATAAAGTAGTTCACTGTTATGTAGTCTTCTGCATTCGCCTGTCTGTTCATCTCTGCTTTGTCCTAAAATTTTCTTTCTTCTTCTTCTTCTTCTTCTTCTTTAAGCCAATGTTTTCCTTAACAGAGATTTAGGCGCCCTCCCCCTACAGGGAAGAATTTGAGCCATACTAATTTAGTTACACTTGTTTTCGTATAGATGTCATTTGAGTGGTCCGTGGTCAGCGTTCGGCCTCATACTGATATCTAGGAAACCAAGATAGTACTAGGACGGGAAAAGTCGGTAAATTTTGCTTAGAGGCCTTTTCATTCAGGCATAAGGATCTTTTACGAGCCTGAAAATCTTCTTAAGAACTTTATTCTCAAATAGTACAGGATGTCCAGCATAATACTATTATTATTATTATTATTATTATTATTATTATTAATTATAAAATAATTATAATTTATTTATTTATATTTATTATTTATAAATAGTACTATAATAATATATTTATTATTATACATTTTTCAATTTTCTCAGTTAATTTTATGTTACGTTTGGTTTATATTTATAAAGTTAGAAAAAAATTGCTAATTAACATGCGAAATATGTTTACACAACATAGTCTAAGAAATAACGTAGATGTGGCAACAATCTACTTGTCATTCTCCGTCTCCGGAAAAGTCAATAAGTAGCTCAATGGCCTTCATAAAATTTCAATCAAATATACATATTGCGTTATTTTTCATATTTACACGAAAACTATCAAAGCTGCATACAAAATAAATATTTTCAGACAATTATGAAAAATTATGTTATTCAAAAATAATATTAAAACATCTCTGAGCAATACATAGAGTATATATTTTATTGTAATCTTCAAAGTTTTTAAAATATTTCGTTTCCATGTTAATAGACGATCTGTTCATATTGTCAGAAGTGCGTGAAGGTGACACAAATAACGCCACATAGCGATTGTGTTTTGTTAATTTGCAACACTGTAGGCGTACCCTGGCTAAACGAGGCGTCTGTCGTGTATAAATATTAATACATTCAACATGTAAGATTTGTGATAGTTATTAAAGCGTGCTTAGAGTATTTTGATGCGTGTGGAATGGACTCAGGAGCTGTTTTTGTCTTCAATTGAACACGTGGTTGGTTATTTATATTAATATTTGATAAATTATATAAACATGAACATCTGTGAATCTGTTTTTTATGAACTCAATAACTGCTTAACCGAATTGAATGGGGTTTTAACCATCATTTAGAGAATTTCTTTGGGAAAATGAACGTATGTAACTTATTACCGTATGTACTATAGGACCGGAGCAAAATAAATAAAAATAAATAATAGTTTTAAAAAACTAAAACAACACGCTTTATAGAAAACCGAACTAAAAAAATGAAAAATAATTTTAATTTCCAACACGCTTGGGATAAAATTAAAGTGGCCAACAAAAAAATCATCTCCAACACATATAGAATAAAACTAGAGGTAAAAAAAAAAGAAAATAATTTTACCAACAAAAGCTTGGGGTGCTCTATATCAATTAATATATTTGATAATAAACAGATATTGGTAAAAGTAAAGTCTGTAAGACCAAAAAATGCTAAAAATCAGTAAAAAGCACCCTACGCTTTTGATGGATAAATTAATTTCTTTTTGTTGATAACTCTGGTTTTATTCTATATGTGTTGGAGAAGATTTTTTTTGTTGACTACTTTAATTTTATCCCAAGCGTGTTGGAAAATAATTTTTTTTATTGTATTAGAGTTTTCACCGTTTAGTCCCTAATGAAAGGGGGTGGTGTTAGTAGTTGTTAAAACTCTTATCGATTTTTAATTTTTAGTTTTAATATTTTACAAAATAAGATAAAAATATAAATATCTTTAAATTTGATATTATTGTAGTATGCGCTAAAAGTAATACTCTTCTAAAAAAATCCTCCCAGTCGGATTTGAACCAGCGATTTATGGATTAGTGAAATTATATACCGCTAGAGTTCACCGCTCTACCAACTGAGCTCTTCCAACGATTGACTAAAAAGTCGACAAGTCCGGAACCTATTATACCAGTTTTCATGTTTTTGATTTTCTGATGATTCTGGCCAGGATTGTAGAAAATAAATATGACATTATTGTATTGTCATGGGTCTTTCATAATTATACAAAGTTTCAAGTCGATCCTATGTTTCTAAGTGGGTGAAAATCGTGTTCAAAGATTCCGTTACATAAATACAAGGATACTTTTGTTGATTTTCTGAAGATTCTGGCCAGTATTTTAGAAAATAAATATGAAATTATTGTATTGTCACGGGTCCTTTGCAAGTATACAAAGTAGTGTCAAGTCGATCCAGTTATTTTAATTGGGTGAATATTGCGTTGAAAAATTCCGTTACATAGATAGATAGATAGAGGTCAAGCTAAAATGAAGCGTGTAAAAAAAAGTGGATCGCTGCACTGAAAAGTCGCTTTTTGGACTCCTGAATTGCTTATTTTGTCTAAACCATAACAAATACGTCATAATAGAATATCTCAAAAAAATCTTCTAAAAAAGTCTACGGCAGAATATGTCTATCTTTTACGGATAACTCACAAAAAAACATTTTTGTCGTCTTTCGGAATTAGATTAAAAAATAAGGATTATTTACAAGAATTTGCCCAACAACACAATGTTAATTCTGTAATAATACTAACTGTTTAACAGTTACAGTAAGGGGCACGCCGTAGCGTAGTGGTTAAGGCACTGAGCTACAAGCCGGTGGTCGAGGGGTCAAGTCCCGTTGGGGTCAGGATTTTTAAACTGACCCAAACCCTCTGGCGGCACTATGGCCCTCGGATCGACTCAGCCTCTAACGTAAATGAGTACCAGACGCTTGTTCTGGGGGTAAAGACGGCCGTCACGCAGGGCTGACAACCCGGCTGACATAAAGTGCCGATTGTCTAGAAAAAGTGGGAGCCTTAACCTTCTACTACCACAAGGGCCTCCGGGCCTGTTGTGGGATCACTTGACTTTTAAGTACACTTAGCAAAACAAAACAAGAATGAGCCGACTGATCAATTAGCTAATTCCGCAGCATTTTCCGAGCTTCATTATTCATTTTCAAAGTGTCCAATATCCTATGTTAAAAAGAAACTGTTGCACTTTGTCATCACTGATTGGAATGAACATTGGATAAGGAGTGCATTGACTAAAGAACTCTTCTTTCCTACAGTACACTATAGGCTACATATGTTATTCTAAATTCCATCTTTTCACAATTAATGACGGGTGGCTATGGAAAATTAAGAAGTTATTTTAGGAGATTTAGTATTAACCCAGACAGTGATCATAATTGTAAATGTCAATAATCAATACAATAAGTAAAACATGTCTTATTTTATTACACGCTTTATATTAGCTTGAGCTGTATCTATCTATCTACCTATCTATGTAATGGAATATTTCAACGCGATTTTCACCCACTTAAAATCATTGGGTCGACTTGAAACTTTGTAAACGATCCGTGACAATACAATAATGTTATATATTTTTTTAAAAATACTGGCCAGAATCATCAGAAAATCAAAAAAAAGTGTCTCTGTATCTATTTAACGGTATTTTTGACCACGATTTTCACCCTTAGAAACATTGGATCGACTTGAAACTTTGTATACCTGTAAAGGACCCGTGACACTACAATATTGTCATATTTGTTTCTAAACTCCAGGCCAGAATCATCAAAAAATAAAAAAATATCTTTGTATTTATGTAACAGAATGTTTGAACACGATTTTCACCAACTTAGAAACATTGGATCGACTTGAAGCTTTGTATACTTGTCGAGGACCCGTGACAATTCAATAATTTCATATTTTGTTTCTAAAATCCTGGCCAGAATCATCAGAAAATAAAAAAAAATGAAAACTGGAATAATAGGTTCCGGACTAGTCGACTTTTTAGTCAATCGTTGGAAGAGCTCAGTTGGTAGAGCGGTGAACTCTAGTGGTACATAATTTCAGTAATCCATAGGTCGCTGGTTGAAATCCGGCCCGGAGGATTTTTTAGAAGAGTATTACTATTAGCGCATACTACAATAGTATCGAATTTAAAGATATTTACATTTTTATCTTATTCTGTAAAATATTAAAACTAAAAAATAAAAAATAAATAATAATTTTAAAAAACTAAAACAACACGCTTTATTAGAAAACCGAACTAAAAAAATTAAAAATAATTTTAATTTCCAACACGCTTGGGATAAATTTAAAGTTGTCAACAAAAAATCATCTCCAACACATATAGAATAAAACTAGAGTTATCAACAAAAAGAAAATAATTTTATCATCAAAAGCCTGGGGTGCTTTTTACGATTTTTACATTTTCTTCTTTAGACTTTACTTTTACCAATATCTGTTCATTGTCAAATATATTAATTGATATAGTGCCCCTCAAGCTTTTGATGGTAAAATTATTTTCTTTTTGTTGATAACTCTAGTTTTATTCTATATGTGTTGGAGATGATTTTTTTGTTGGCCACTTTAATTTTATCCCAAGCGTGTTGGAAATTAAAATTATTTTTCATTTATTTAGTTCGGTTTTCTAATTAAGCGTGTTGTTTTAGTTTTTTAAAACTATTATTTATTGTCCTGTATTCGAAATACGATTCTGGTTAAACTGACTTTTAAACGATGAAGAGGCTTCTGCCTCAATGTGTGAAGTGATTTTTAACAACCAAAATTAAATTCACAACACACATTCATAACAATGTGTAGTATTCTGTTACGACACTTATAGACAATTTATGTAATTCATAACACTTATTCAAAACCATAAGTTAACATCTTTGTTTTACAATAGATAGTATAATATTGTTACAGTAAGCTACAATCTTAACATGTCTTTGTGGCGAATTAGGTTGTTAAAATATTTGGAGATTCAATAATAATAATAGTAATAATAATAACAATAATAATAATAATAATAATAATAATAATTATTATTATTATTATTACTATACATAGTATGCCTAAAATATGATTATTATACATATGTGTTGATTTACTCTAATTTTAACGAATAAAATACAGTACGATTATAGAAGAATATAAATGAAAATAGAATTACCGGTGCTAATAAACTAGAATATGGAAGTAGATTATACAGGGAATGATTGGAAAGCATTGGCTCAGGATAGGGATGTATGGAGAGCTTATGTTCGCGCGGCCATGAACCTACGGGTTCGATAGTGCCAGTGAGTAAGTAAGTAAGTAAGTAATAAACTAGAATATATCTCATAATTTCTACTCGTTGTGCAGGAAATTATCCTCATAGTTTTTTAAAGTAATTACCTAAATACATTTCTCTCATTTCGAATAATGGAATTTCTGTGCTATGTAAGTTTATTTTAAGAGCGCGACGAAATAAATGTAAGATATTTCACTTAACATAAAATGCAAATATGTTGGGTTGTTATTACGTATATAAAACATAGTAAAGTATCGCCTGAAATATTTAATACCGTATAAACACGCTACACTGACGATAAAGGTGCTCAACATTTTCCAAATAAATTATATAATTTAATATTTAATACATCAAATAATCCCAATCATATGGAATTCAAACATAACGTTTTTCATTAAATTAATTTTCCTATTAATTAAATTTAAAATATAAAATACAACAAAATTATGCACATATACTTTATTTAAAATATTCTTCAATGAAATCATTCTCTTTGCTTTTAGATAAAACACAATGGTTTTTCTTTAACAAAACGAGTGTAATATGGATGTGAGATAGCTTGAAATAGTAAAGTGAACCCACAACAGGCCCGGAGGCCCTTGTGGTAGTAGCAGGTTAAGGCTCCCACTTTTCCTAGACAATCAGCACTTTATGTCAGCCGGGTTGTCAGCCCTGCGTGACGGCCGCCTTTACCCCCAGAACAAGCGTCTGGTACTCATTTCCGTTAGAGACTGAGTCGACCCCAGGGCCATAGTGCAGCTTGAAATAGTCTATAAAATATTAATTATTGCCATTTTTTTTGTTTAATGAATTATTATTGAAATTAGTTGATGAAAAACGGAAAATACTCTTATTTCATGTTTCACCGTATTTTAATGTTAACAATAAATAAAATGCTATATAATTACTTTACAAAATGTTAAGAAAAAATAGTATCATAAAAAATTAATTATGAGGATTATATGTGTAATTATAAAAATACTATAAAACTGGTACATGTTGTTTTCTCACTCTTTTTGTTTGTTGTGTAGTAAATAATTTTTAATTACGTTTCTACTCTGGGAAATTAAATTGTTTGTTATAATCTTTTTGAAATATTAAAATGAAATGCAATAACAAATACACTTAATGTTGTTAAATTATAAAATAAGTCTGTAAAGCTACATTACTTTAAGCTCTATGTTTGTAGAGAGTCTACATAAATGAATACGGAATTAAAAAAATTAAATAAGCTTAATTAAATTATAAGTTATTGTTATTATTATTATTATTATTATTATTATTATTATTATTGTAACAATTAAATTGGTACGGACACATTAGAAGAATGGAAGAAGGAAGACTACCTAAGATAATGATGGATTGGGAAGCACAGGGAAGGAAAAAGAATGGTAGACCAAGTATTACGTGGATTCAGGGAATCAATGAATCTAAGAGGGAATGGGAAATAGAAGAAGATATATGGATGAACAGACAAGAATGGAAAAATTTGTTTAAATAAATGTGTAGTTAACAGTGAACATGGGTACCGGAAAAATGTATATTCATTGTAAAAGCCGGAATAAAAAAAATATTATTATTACTATATTCATTGCAGAGACTCCTTTCAAAAAACGTTAAATTGAAAAAATGTAAAACTATTATTCTACCACTTACATTATATGGGTGCGAAGCATGGACTCTTACTTTAAGGGAGGAAAGGAGATTACGAGTATTTGAGAATAAAGTTCTTAGGAAAATGTTGGACCAAAACGAGATGAACAAACAGGTGAATGGAGAAGACTTCATAACAATGAACTACATGGTCTTTATAGGAAGCCAGATATAATTAGAACATTTAAGTCTTGTAGACTGCGATGGGCAGAACATGTGGCACGAATGGGGAATGAAAGAGGTGCTTGGAAATTTCTTGTTAAAATATTTTCAGTTCGAGGGCAGCACCAATTAAAGAAGATGAGATATTGACAGAGTCCACTCAAACAGATGGGTTTACATTACCCGAACTTCCCTATATATATATATATATATATATATATATATATATATACATACATATTTTTACATATAACCTACTTATGGGATTAATGACATATATATATATATATATATATATATATATATATATATATGTATGTATGTATGTGTGTGTGCGTGTGTGTGTATCATCGTTATTGTGATAAGTAGGATAGATCAAGATTTCTAAATCTTTCTAATATTTTGTTCATGGGTCAATAGTTTATTTGCTTCGTAATAAAGACAGCTCATAAACTTTAGGCCACGTACCACAATATTTAATGAACTTTCACATATACATACATATGCAAGATTACAGAGGAATTTTACAAAGTTGTAGATTAACAGTGTGTCACGTGCTCTATGATCTCATTGTTTGAACATCAGAGATGTGAAGTAAAACTAAATCCGCTCTTTCACTGCAAATATCGTGCAAGAAAATCCGCTCTTTTTCAAGGTTATTTTAAATAACGTTAGTTTACTTATTTCATCATTAGTTTATTCATCGAATTTGTGTTAATTTAAACAATCAGTGGATTAATAGTTAAGTATCATCGCCTCACTACGATGGTTGTCCGTTTATATAAGAACAGGTATCGAGCGACATGCGGAATTATTATAGTGGCGGTAGTCGGCATCTTTGTATTTAATTATATATAACAGCTGCGGGGAGCCTCTGGGCAACCGCCATAGTCAGGGGATAATGATATACTTTCCTCTAGTTCAAAGGTTCGATTATTCAGAGCAAGTCGGGGCCGATGGATTTTTCCAGGGCTAGAATTTCTTAGCTATGGGTCTCGTGTCTTAGAACTACGATACGTAAAAGAACTTCAGGTTTGAAAAAGGAGGCCTCAGAGCAAAATCTGTCCGTCCTTTCATGCACAGATTTGAATTCGATCAGAATGTTTTTACCAGTTAAGGAGTGTCGTAATAGTGTATTAGATGCGAGATTGGGAAGTGGTTTTACAGACGCCAGAAAAATGTTTAACACCCGAGCGATAGCGAGGTTTTTAATTTCCAAGATTCTGTAAAACACTTCACAAACGTGCGTTATACATTATTTTTTGCGCGATGGTGTTTTCAAAATAATAAATAATGTAAAATAATAACAAATTTGTTGAAAATGTTTGCGTTCATTATAAACAACTGACTAACGTTAACAGTGTGGGCAATGTATATTAGTATAAAATACAGCAGGCTGTGAGACCATTAGTTATAAAATGGCGGCAAGTAGGTATTTACTGTTTTGTATTGTTGAACCGAAAGTGCCTTTTTCGGCTCAGTATGGTATCTTCGTTCTCCTCCCTACACTGGAACAATTTATTAAATATGCCAATATCCTGTTCTCCTTGTAGCTACCCCTTCCCCTTCATCCTTCCTGCCGCGCATGTCTACAGCGCATCTCCCCTCTACCTCGGAACCTTTATGTACATTGTGCACTAACAGAACAGTATCATTCGATCATCCTAGCAATCATCGTTTTGTTGTTTAAACGGATTCAAGATTGGAATCCGATTCCAGGTCACGATGCGGCTGGAAGGTTAAAATGGAATTCTACATAGACAAGTTGATCTGAGGCCAAGAAAAGGCCTGTTTGAGTTAGTCCGGCAGTTTAGGGAAGAGGTGATCCCCGAAACTCGGACGCATGTATGAGTGTTGCGTGATGTATGGTATGTTATTCATTTATTTATCTGTATGGCTATTTTGATCGTTTGATCAAAACCTGTCATTTTTGTTGTTAATTTATTTTTACTCAGCCAACTTGTTTATATTAAAAGTTATCTTTTAAACAACGCCCCTGTTTCATTGTTCAAGTATACATAGTTGTTTACTATCCTGTATAGAAAATCACTCAAGTAAGAAACTATTCCGAGCTCCTCAACTATCATGCTGTTTAGCGTTCTTGAAACACAGTTATTATCTTGTTCACTCACTGTATGTATTTAATAATCAGTTTCCTTATATATATACATATATCAGAGAAAGAAAGATGAATCAACGACTGCCTTCTATGGGCCCAAGGCAAGCCACTTCCTGATAGATAACCTCTTTGGAAATCAGATCCGCATTAATAGTAACAGCAATTACAAAACCCGATCCCGGATTAAATGGTGGTCAGACCGTGGTTTATAAATCAAGTAATTATTCCTACCGCCACAAATGGTAGGCTGAGCGTGTGGTTTATTAATTGTGGTCGTGTGTCGCCGCGCGCGCACAAATGATAGCAGTTAGCGTGGTTAAAAGCGCGCACAAATGATAGCAGTTAGCGTGGCTAAAAGCGCGCACAAATGGTAACAGAGCGTCTGGTTTTGTATCTTTCGGCTTTGAAAGATATGCTGTATGCTATTGACAGTGGTTCAAGTGGTATCGATTTAAAATTTTCAACTTAAGTTTTGGAGTTTTGGATTCAAGTGCCAAAACAAGGGTATATATTCTGTATGGTCGTAAATGAAGTTTGGAATTAGAAAGTCGACATTTTTCAGAGATATTACCCCGTGGATAACTATTTGTTTTTCGATACTTGGTATCTATGTTAAAGTTATTGAAAAATATTTATTTACGCGTTTGAACTGTTTCACGTAAATGATATTGATTCATCTTTCTTTGTATGTAAACAGAGAGTGACTTATGCATACTAAACTACGTTCGCTTATAGTTGTTTACATCTTTTGTTCATTGTACTTTGTAAACATGCCTAGTTGGATAGATGTAGTATCCAAGGACAATCCGGTCCAAGAATTGAGTTTACTAGGTATGGATATTGAAGGTGATGTAAACATGTTACGTGAGCTATATTCTAGAGTATGTTTCGGCGTAGTTTATATATATATATGTCCTGGATATTAGAGAAGCTTCTTTTTGGACATCGGTATGTGGGCTGATTGAGCCATTTCATTCATAGATATTATTTGGACGGAGACCCTGAGTGAATTTCGATATGCGTGGACCAGGTTTTGTTAATAAGACGCAGGCTAAGTTCTAACAATCAAGGGTAACTAGAAATTAGTAAGCGTCGATGGCCACGTTATAAAACAACACGTTAGTAAGAATATGTTCTGTAATGGATTAAATCCAAGGATGTTTGTTGCGAAAATATCTGTATTATGTCATATGTTAAACTAGATGTTTGTTGCGAAAACATTTGTATTATGTCACATGTTAAACTAGAACGTTTGAGGTTCCGTTCTCCTGTCTTTGCCTGTTTTTTTGTTTCAGTTTACCCTTCCTTATATTGGCATGACGACGCAGCCTGGAATGCTCGGCAGTCCCGAGCACTTGGTGGATCCGGCCGACCCCCGAGTGCCCAGCTGACCGACATGGTGGTTCTATAACTACAGAATCCTGGATAGCGGTGGAGCGGGATTGCGATCCGGCAATCCAATTATGGTATCGTCACCCTGTTCTTCACCTGGAACACCGCAAAGTTGTACTATGGCGACTGAGTCAAGATGGAATTTATTTTCAGCGCCTGTATAGTCGACATAGAAGCGAGTGTGGTGATTGTGATTTAGGGACGATGGAGATTTGTGTTGAAGTTTACCGCTCGGAATCTGATAGTGTCCATGTGCCCCTCCCAACGTGGGATTTTTCTACCTGGCATTGTTTTGAAGTTTATGGACTGTTTTCTTTTACCCGGAGGGCGCAGGGGGAGTTATTGAACCGAAAGTGCCTTTTTCGGCTCAGTATGGTATCTTCGTTCTCCTCCCTACACTGGAACATTTATGAAACTATGCCAATATCCTGTTCTCCTTGTAGCTACCCCTTCCCCTTCATCCTTCCTGCCGCGCATGTCTACAGCGCATCTCCCCTCTACCTCGGAACCTTTATTACATTGTGCACTAACAGAACAGTATCATTCGATCATCCTAGCAATCATCGTTTTGTTGTTTAAACGGATTCAAGATTGGATCCGATTCCAGGTCACGATGCGACTGGAAGGTTAAAATGGAATTCTACATAGACAAGTTGATCTGAGGCCAAGAAAAGGCCTGTTTGAGTTAGTCCGGCAGTTTAGGGAAGAGGTGATCCCCGAAACTCGGACGCATGTATGAGTGTTGCGTGATGTAGGGTATGTTATTCATTTATTTATCTGTATGGCTATTTTGATCGTTTGATCAAAACCTATCATTTTTGTTGTTAATTATTTTTACTCAGCCAACCTGTTTATATTAAAAGTTATCTTTTAAAACAACGCCCCTGTTTCATTGTTCAAGTATACATAGTTGTTTACTATCCTGTATAGAAAATCACTCAAGTAAGAAACTATTCCGAGCTCCTCAACTATCATGCTGTTAGCGTTCTTGAAACACAGTTATTTCTTGTTCACTCACTGTATGTATTTAATAATCAGTTTCCTTATATATATACATATATCAGAGAAAGAAGATGAATCAACGACTGCCTTCTATGGGCCCAAGGCAAGCCACTTCCTGATAGATAACCTCTTTGGAAATCAGATCCGCATTAATAGTAACAGCAATTACAAAACCCGATCCCGGATTAAATGGTGGTCAGACCGTGGTTTATAAATCAAGTAATTATTCCTACCGCCACAAATGGTAGGCTGAGCGTGTGGTTATTAATTGTGGTCGTGTGTCGCCGCGCGCGCACAAATGATAGCAGTTAGCGTGGTTTAAAAGCGCGCACAAATGATAGCAGTTAGCGTGGCTAAAGCGCGCACAAATGGTAACAGAGCGTCTGGTTTTGTATCTTTCGGCTTTGAAAGATATGCTGTATGCTATTGACAGTGGTTCAAGTGGTATCGATTTAAAATTTTCAACTTAAGTTTGGAGTTTTGGATTCAAGTGCCAAAACAAGGGTATATATTCTGTATGGTAGTAAATGAAGTTTGGAATTAGAAAGTCGACATTTTTCAGAGATATTACCCCGTGGATAACTATTTGTTTTCGATACTTGGTATCTATGTTAAAGTTATTGAAAAATATTTATTTACGCGTTTGAACTGTTTACGGTAAATGATATTGATTCATCTTTCTTTGATGTAAACAGAGAGTGACTTATGCATACTAAACTACGTTCGCTATAGTTGTTTACATCTTTTGTTCATTGTACTTTGTAAACATGCCTAGTTGGATAGATGTAGTATCCAAGGACAATCCGGTCCAAGAATTGAGTTACTAGGTATGGATATTGAAGGTGATGTAAACATGTTACGTGAGCTATATTCTAGAGTATGTTTCGGCGTAGTTTATATATATATATGTCCTGGATATTAGAGAAGCTTCTTTTTGGACATCGGTATGTGGGCTGATTGAGCCATTTCATTCATAGATATTATTTGGACGGGAGACCCTTGAGTGAATTTCGATATGCGTGGACCAGGTTTTGTTAATAAGACGCAGGCTAAGTTCTAACAATCAAGGGTAACTAGAAATTAGTAAGCGTCGATGGCCACGTTATAAAAACAACACGTTAGTAAGAATATGTTCTGTAATGGATTAAATCCAAGGATGTTTGTTGCGAAAAATATCTGTATTATGTCATATGTTAAACTAGATGTTTGTTGCGAAAACATTTGTATTATGTCACATGTTAAACTAGAACGTTTGAGGTTCCGTTCTCCTGTCTTTGCCTGTTTTGTTTCAGTTTACCCTTCCTTAATATTGGCATGACGACGCAGCCTGGATGCTCGGCAGTCGAGCACTTGGTGGATCCGGCCGACCCCCGAGTGCCCAGCTGACCGACATGGTGGTTCTATAACTACAGAATCCTGGATAGCGGTGGAGCGGGATTGCGATCCGGCAATCCAATTATGGTATCGTCACCCTGTTCTTCACCTGGAACACCGCAAAGTTGTACTATGGCGACTGAGTCAAGATGGAATTTATTTTCAGCGCCTGTATAGTCGACATAGAAGCGAGTGTGGTGATTGTGATTTGGGGACGATGGAGATTTGTGTTGAAGTTTACCGCTCGGAATCTGATAGTGTCCATGTGCCCCTCCCAACGTGGGATTTTTCTACCTGGCATTTTGTGGGTTTTTGAAGGTTATGGACTGTTTTCTTTTACCAGGAGGGAGGCAGGGGGAGTTATTGAACCGAAAGTGCCTTTTTCGGCTCAGTATGGTATCTTCGTTCTCCTCCCTACACTGGAACATTTATGAACTATGCCAATATCCTGTTCTCCTTGTAGCTACCCCTTCCCCTTCATCCTTCCTGCCGCGCATGTCTACAGCGCATCTCCCCTCTACCTCGGAAACCTTTATATACATTGTGCACTAAACAGAACAGTATCATTCGATCATCCTAGCAATCATCGTTTTGTTGTTTAAACGGATTCAAGATTGGAATCCGATTCCAGGTCACGATGCGACTGGAAGGTTTAAAATGGAATTCTACATAGACAAGTTGATCTGAGGCCAAGAGAAAGGCCTGTTTGAGTTAGTCCGGCAGTTTAGGGAAGAAGAGGTGATCCCCGAAACTCGGACGCATGTATGAGTGTTGCGTGATGTATGGTATGTTATTCATTTATTTATCTGTATGGCTATTTTGATCGTTTGATCAAAACCTATCATTTTTGTTGTTAATTTATTTTTACTCAGCCAACTTGTTTATATTAAAAGTTATCTTTTAAACAACGCCCCTGTTTCATTGTTCAAGTATACATAGTTGTTTACTATCCTGTATAGAAAATCACTCAAGTAAGAAACTACTCCGAGCTCCTCAACTATCATGCTGTTTAGCGTTCTTGAAACACAGTTATTATCTTGTTCACTCACTGTATGTATTTAATAATCAGTTTCCTTATATATATACATATATCAGAGAAAGAAAGATGAATCAACGACTGCCTTCTATGGGCCCAAGGCAAGCCACTTCCTGATAGATAACCTCTTTGGAAATCAGATCCGCATTAATAGTAACAGCAATTACAAAACCCGATCCCGGATTAAATGGTGTCAGACCGTGGTTTATAAATCAAGTAATTATTCCTACCGCCACAAATGGTAGGCTGAGCGTGTGGTTTATTAATTGTGGTCGTGTGTCGCCGCGCGCGCACAAATGATAGCAGTTAGCGTGGTTAAAAGCGCGCACAAATGATAGCAGTTAGCGTGGCTAAAAGCGCGCACAAATGGTAACCAGAGCGTCTGGTTTTGTATCTTTCGGCTTTGAAAGATATGCTGTATGCTATTGACAGTGGTTCAAGTGGTATCGATTTAAAATTTTCAACTTAAGTTTTGGAGTTTTGGATTCAAGTGCCAAAACAAGGGTATATATTCTGTATGGTCGTAAATGAAGTTTGGAATTAGAAAGTCGACATTTTTCAGAGATATTACCCCGTGGATAACTATTTGTTTTTCGATACTTGGTATCTATGTTAAAGTTATTGAAAAATATTTATTTACGCGTTTGAACTGTTTCACGTAAATGATATTGATTCATCTTTCTTTGTATGTAAACAGAGAGTGACTTATGCATACTAAACTACGTTCGCTTATAGTTGTTTACATCTTTTGTTCATTGTACTTTGTAAACATGCCTAGTTGGATAGATGTAGTATCCAAGGACAATCCGGTCCAAGAATTGAGTTTACTAGGTATGGATATTGAAGGTGATGTAAACATGTTACGTGAGCTATATTCTAGAGTATGTTTCGGCGTAGTTTATATATATATATGTCCTGGATATTAGAGAAGCTTCTTTTTGGACATCGGTATGTGGGCTGATTGAGCCATTTCATTCATAGATATTATTTGGACGGGAGACCCTTGAGTGAATTTCGATATGCGTGGACCAGGTTTTGTTAATAAGACGCAGGCTAAGTTCTAACAATCAAGGGTAACTAGAAATTAGTAAGCGTCGATGGCCACGTTATAAAACAACACGTTAGTAAGAATATGTTCTGTAATGGATTAAATCCAAGGATGTTTGTTGCGAAAATATCTGTATTATGTCATATGTTAAACTAGATGTTTGTTGCGAAAACATTTGTATTATGTCACATGTTAAACTAGAACGTTTGAGGTTCCGTTCTCCTGTCTTTGCCTGTTTTTGTTTTCAGTTTACCCTTCCTTAATATTGGCATGACGACGCAGCCTGGAATGCTCGGCAGTCGAGCACTTGGTGGATCCGGCCGACCCCCGAGTGCCCAGCTGACCGACATGGTGGTTCTATAACTACAGAATCCTGGATAGCGGTGGAGCGGGATTGCGATCCGGCAATCCAATTATGGTATCGTCACCCTGTTCTTCACCTGGAACACCGCAAAGTTGTACTATGGCGACTGAGTCAAGATGGAATTTATTTTCAGCGCCTGTATAGTCGACATAGAAGCGAGTGTGGTGATTGTGATTTAGGGGACGATGGAGATTTGTGTTGAAGTTTACCGCTCGGAATCTGATAGTGTCCATGTGCCCCTCCCAACGTGGGATTTTTCTACCTGGCATTGTTTTGAAGTTTATGGACTGTTTTCTTTTACCCGGAGGGCGCAGGGGGAGTTATTGAACCGAAAGTGCCTTTTTCGGCTCAGTATGGTATCTTCGTTCTCCTCCCTACACTGGAACATTTATGAACTATGCCAATATCCTGTTCTCCTTGTAGCTACCCCTTCCCCTTCATCCTTCCTGCCGCGCATGTCTACAGCGCATCTCCCCTCTACCTCGGAACCTTTATATACATTGTGCACTAACAGAACAGTATCATTCGATCATCCTAGCAATCATCGTTTTGTTGTTTAAACGGATTCAAGATTGGAATCCGATTCCAGGTCACGATGCGACTGGAAGGTTAAAATGGAATTCTACATAGACAAGTTGATCTGAGGCCAAGAAAAGGCCTGTTTGAGTTAGTCCGGCAGTTTAGGGAAGAGGTGATCCCCGAAACTCGGACGCATGTATGAGTGTTGCGTGATGTATGGTATGTTATTCATTTATTTATCTGTATGGCTATTTTGATCGTTTGATCAAAACCTATCATTTTTGTTGTTAATTTATTTTTACTCAGCCAACTTGTTTATATTAAAAGTTATCTTTTAAACAACGCCCCTGTTTCATTGTTCAAGTATACGTAGTTGTTTACTATCCTGTATAGAAAATCACTCAAGTAAGAAACTATTCCGAGCTCCTCAACTATCATGCTGTTTAGCGTTCTTGAAACACAGTTATTATCTTGTTCACTCACTGTATGTATTTAATAATCAGTATCCTTATATATATATATATATATATATATATATATATATATATACATATATCAGAGAAAGAAAGATGAATCAACGGCTGCCTTCTATGGGCCCAAGGCAAGCCACTTCCTGATAGATAACCTCTTTGGAAATCAGATCCACATTAATAGTAACAGCAATTACAAAACCCGATCCCGGATTAAATGTTGGTCAGACCGTGGTTTATAAATCAAGTAATTATTCCTACCGCCACAAATGGTAGGCTGAGCGTGTGGTTTATTAATTGTGATCGTGTGTCGCCGCGTTATAAAATGGCGGCAAGTAGGTATTTACTGTTTTGTATTGTTTCAAATAAAGTTCAATTAATTTACAATGCAGTGATTTGTTTCGTATATTAACACTACCTTTGTACGTAGTATACGTAGAATGCAGTGGTTTTACTTCCCGCACGTGGGTGTAAATGTAATATTACAGTATAGTTATTTAGGTTGGCAAACCCAAAATATAGGAAGTTGAACTTTCAATCATGGTCGCCATTGCTGTAAGTACGACAAAACGCAGTATCGCTAAAAAAATATAATAACACTAAAACAATCAACAATATTTTTTTTTGCAAATGTCCCAGGTCGTCTTTCCACATTCATGGTGTTCTCTCCTGGCATGGCGTACTTGTAACCCACTTCTGAGGTTGGGGCGCCTGGAAGGCGGGGTTAAGTTGCCCCCATGATATGATGGGTGATGATAGTGGTACGCCAGGAGAGTCCCTAATCCTAAGCTTAATCTAAGATGAATATGAATGATGATGATTGCGATGGCTATATGATTTCGGGGACCGTTTGGGCCTTAACGTTTTCCTGACATTTATCTTACAGGTGAGGAAAAACCCCGATAAAAACCTCACCCAGAAAAACTGTCCCGACCGGGGATCGACCCCGGGCCCGCTGCGTGACAAGGCAGCACGCTACCTCGAGATCACAGCGGTGGACTCAACAAAAATATTGTTTTGTTGTTATCCACTATCACTGCATTAGAATGTTTATTGTTTCCATGACAACTATATTAATTGAAAATATACAATAATAAATGAGTAGCGTCTCGGGACACGAAGGCGGGAAATAGTATGCTGCGACATTATAGAACTAGCCTGGTTGGTGATTAAAACAGCAACATCCGCCTACCACTCTGCTGTGGTACTGTTGCCTATTCAAGCAACTTAGCCCTGGTGAGGAAGATAAAACACTTATTTTAAATTTAATTTATTTGGAACTAGCTTCAAATAACATTAACCCTTTCACACAAACTTTTCATTTATTTAAAAAATACACGTAATATAAAATATTTCATATAAATAATAAAGGTGTATGAACGTTAATTCTACAGTGTATCATTTAATTTTGTCTTCTTCTTCTTCTTCTTCTTCACTTCACGGGCTAGGCAAAAATTGCCGGTTCCGCTTCACAGTTCTTCTGCCCATCTTTTCACTGGCCTTCCTACATTCCTTGAACCTCTTGGCTTGTAGTTGAATGCTGCTCTTGTTAAATTCATTCTTTCCACACGTATAAACCATTTCTCTCTATATTCTCTGATTTTCTCATTCAATGGATATATGTTTAACTCTGTTCTTATATATTAATTCTTTATCCGATCCAATCTTGTGCAGCCTTTTATTCTTCTAAGGAAGTTCATTTCTGCGCTTTGTATCTTACTTTGCAATATTTTTTTTTCATAAATTGAATAGATTATTTCTCTCATGCCCCAGATGGGAGTCAATGACCAATCACGTTTCAGTGAACATTGTTTTACAACCAATTACAGTCGTGTTTCACCTCGATAGTTATCGAATTTTGGTTACCAAAATAAAGAAAGCTCCTCTTTTTTTAATATTCTGAACAGGTAAGATTATTATTTACAGTGACTGACTCTCTAACAAATACGTTGAATTTAGCAAATACTGAACAGATTCCTTCGACCTACACATTGAATAATTATGTTTTCAATGATTGTGTTTTTAAATACTGATTTTACTGAGTTCTATAATGTGTGTTATAATATACAAGTTGATGTTTCAATTTTTCTCCACTAGGGCGCATTCTTACAATATTGCGACCTTATTTGGCAATAAATAGTATGATCAAGTTGCAGTGATGAAAAAATGAAACGTTTCTCATTTGTTTTCAAACATCGCCGTTTACATTAAATATATAAATATTTTAAAATAATTGTATTTAAGTAATGATTTGTCAGTAAAGAGCTTAATTTTATTCGTTAGGTAGTCCAAAAAAATGCCCCTCTTGATTTCCAAATTCTCCAGATAAATTGGAAATCACTCGTGGCATTACTTATAATAACAGTAAAATGCGCACAATGTGCAAAATATTGATGATTAACTATTCTAGTCCTAATTTTATTATTGACACTTTTCTTCTTTTGCAGTTTTGTGCATGGTATCTTTCACAGTTTGCACACACAATCATCATTCGGTTGGTGGAATGTCTTGTCTTGGCAGAATTTGTAATAAAAGCCGTGACACTACTTATAAGTAATAAGTTAATTTAACCCCCTACAGGATAACGAACTCCTATCATCAGGATCAATGATTATCATAGGGTGAATTAGTCTCCATAATTGGATTTGCTTACTTACGCTTGTCCTAAATTATATACTCTTTTTCCTCCAAGTCTTTATCTAATTCTAGCTTGAGAATTCTGTTCTACTTTCCCTATCCACTTATGCCCTCATCTCTTACTTCGGCTCAACTGCACTTCTATTTGCGCTTGATTTTTCAGTTATATTGTTGTAAACTATAGCTCTTCTTCTGTATTTACTAACATTATTTAATATTTTACATTTTTCAAACAATCTTTATAACATTATTAGACAATTTTGAAGTATTTATTTAAATATGAAAATCACAATATTATGGCACTGTTAGACAATATTGTGATGCTAGCTGCTATTTTCTCCACGCAGTATATTACTTAGTTCTATGATTTTTCTACCGCTGTTTTGGGGTATCGCTGGTTGGATCAGCGTTAGGGAGTGATAAGTAAGTGTACACCCATTTTTAATAAACGTTTGGTAATTTTAATATTATTGATATATTATTTTTAACATTTGGCGATTTATTGCAAATATTGGTCATTTAAATTACATACCCAACGATAGTAATCGAGGATGATAATCGATATGTGGTCGATTGTGAGTTATTGTTGGCTGTATAAACACTGGTGCATGCGCACTGTTGTTCTATAGGACTTTGAAAATATTTCACGCTAGTTTAAGTGCAGTTTTTCCCTTACTCTTCTTTATTTTATTACTTTATCAGTTTATTGGTCTGTTATTCTAGACCTACACTCGCTCTATTTGTCTCTTATTATTCCAGCTCACTGCACTGAATACTGGGAATCATCTCTGTCGTGGATGTCCTCTTCTGCTTCTTTTTGCTTTTCTAGATTCACATATCGTTGTGGCGTAGTCCCACCTTTCCCGGTTCACCCTGACACTGTGCATGTAATATGTGCCTTGTAAAATAGAGTTGGTTAAGTGGAAAAGAAGACGTTATGACTTTGAATATATTTGTTAAATATATTATTATAATTATAATTATAATTATTATTATTATTATTATAATTATAATTATTATTATTATTATTATTATTATTATTATTATTAATGTATTTATTAAGCTATTCATTATTTCCTTGATCTTATTTCAAATCCCTTGTATATTCCATATTCCTGAAAGAATAGTCAGTTTTGTAGCTTTTTATTTAATCAATGTAGCATTTGGTTTTTGGGCATTGTATTTTTTAACGAAGTCGGTCGCGGTGGACTAGTGGTTATGCTCCTTGCCTCTTGTCCCGCGGGTCGCGGGTTCAAACCCGGCCGGGGTCAATGGATTTTTTTTAGGACGGAAAAATCCAAGGAGCAAGTCCTCCGGGAGGGACTTTAAGCCGTGGGTCCCGAGTCTGAAGATTTTCACGCTCGTAAAAAATTCTTAAGCCTGAATGAAAAGGCCTCTAAGCAAAATGTACCGAATTTTTCCGTCCTAGTACAACCTTGGTTTCCTAGATGTCAGTATGAGGCAGAACACTGACACCAGACCACTCAAAAAGACATCTATACTAAAACAAGTGTAACTAAATTAGTATGGTTCAAATTCTTCCCTGTAGGGGGAGAGCGCCTAAATCTCTGTAAAGGGAAAACATAGGCTTACAATAAAATGCAATACAATTTTTTAACGAATAGCAAGCTAGCCTGATGCATTAACCCCAAATCCTGCGGACCAGGCGTTTAATTCGGATATAATTCCTCAGGATAGGGATGTATGGAGAGCTTACGTCCGCGCGGCCATGAACCTACGGGTTCGATAGTACCAGTGAGTAAGTAAGTATTGTCAAAATAGAGTGTAATTTTTCCTTTAGATTCTCAATGGAAAGTTCTATGTTTTAGGAGTAGGAAAGATTGTATAATCATAGGTTTATTTGCCTTCCAAATTTGACACGTATTTTAAAAAGTAGGTACTTTGTATAATTGAGGAGTTTGGAAGCAAAAGTACAAGCTTTCCAGTAGTGCGAAAACATTTTTATGTTGAAGTTGTATAAAAAATGACAGGTAATTCAAAATGATAGCTGCGGGTGATGAGTGTTTTCTCCCAGGTTACTCGAAAAAGACATTAATGCCTTTAGAAACTCACTTTTTTCAAGAGAAAAAAGACACTTACGCCCCTTTGCTTCTAATCGCCTCAATTAAAAGACATATCTTTAGTGGTGAATAATTAGCTTTGTTGGATTTTTTCCTTGTACCCTTCATTTAAAGATGATAACTTGTGGTATTGAATATTTACCTGATAGCGGAAGGTACATTTCCATGGTATATATTGATGGATGAAACACTTCTGAATTCAATCTGTCAAATAATATATTTTAAAATTTAATTTGTAAAAATATCTTGCATTTAGTGACGTTGCTACGTTACGACACGGTTATTACGTCAACATTAGCAACGAAGGACATTTCTACAATCGTTATTTTCAAGATAGTGCGTTCTGTCGACCATGATTGGGTGTGCAGTTTCCTAAATTTCTGGGTTGCCAACCTATACATAACTAAATATTGTCACCAGACGTTCCTGTCCAAAGCATCTTCTTCCCTCAAATTTCTACCTTCCATACTTCTCCTCACGTTCTGTAGGTCTCCTCTTCCATTAGTTTTCCAATTAACGATCTTCTTTCAGATACTTATCACATAACCTCAACTGAGCTTTACTATTGGAGATTTTATGTAACAGACTTGGAGTTAATACACAATGAGCATGTATTCCCTTCAGGGGAGTCCAAAATGAAACAGAGGAAAGGACTTAGTGAAGATTAAAAAAAAAGAAAGTGATTATAAATTTAGCTGTGAGATGATTTTATTTACGTGAAATAAGTTTTGAAGCCGTGTTAACTGTGTAATTATACAAAACACGTTCATAGCGAGAATGGGAAGTGTCGTAACTTTGGTAATTATTCCCATAGTTTTGGAGCATTTTACATGAAAACACAGGCGAATGGAGAAGACTGCATAACAGTGAGCTACATGATCTTTACAGGAAACCAGATATAATAAGCAGAGTTAAATCTCATACACTACGATGGGCAGGGCATGTGGTACGAATGGGAAATGGGAGATAGCCATGGAAACTTCTTGTAAGAAAACCAGAGGGAAGCGGTTCAGTAGGCAGGCCAAGAATGAGGTACGAGAATTATATTGACTATTATTTGAGAGAAGTAGAATATATACAGGATGATTGCAAAACATTAGCTCGAGATAGGGATGTATGGAAAGCTTATGTGCGCGCAGACATAAACCTACGGGTTCAATAATCCCAATAAGTTAGTTACTTATTCATGGTCTCGCACTGTAGCTGAGTTAGTCCTGGGGGGGGACCCGACACTGTACTACCTAGAGCAGGTGTGTCCAATCTGTGGACTGATATATCTGGATGTGAGACTTGCAGCTGACTGAAAGGGCAAAGGCCTTCTTGACCTGTTGCGCATGGAGATTATTTCTAATTGATTTGAGGTCATTCGAAAGAAATCTTGAGATCTATTAATTTATATAAATCATTTTTAAAACACTTTTCATATTTGTTCTTTTTGGATGTTTCAGATGTTAGATTGGACGTAGGATTTTCAGTTTTAAGTCTATTTATTAGAGTAATACATACAAGGGCAGGTCTATAAAGTAGCCACGCGGTCAATAAATACCGTGGCGCTTCTCTTTGTCCTAACAAGTAATCTTTTCTCGTTCCTTAAAGTAAAAGTCCACGTTTCGCATCCCCATAATATGACTGGAAGAATAACAGTTTTATTATATTTTCAGTTTAATTTTTTCGAGAGAGAGTTGCGACGACAAGAGTTCAAGTAATACATAATAGTACGCATTTCCAGAATTGAGAGCATGTTCAATTTATTTTACACCTACCGTTTATTCCTTTTAGTAATTTTGTTTTCAAATGCCACAGGTGGTCTTTCGACATTCCTGGCTTCTCTCCTGGCATGGCGTACTTGAAACCAACTTCTGAGGCTGGGGCGCCTAGAAGGCGGGATTAGGTTGCCCCGATGGTATGATGTGTGATGGCGATAATAATGGTGCGCCAGGAGAGTCCCTAATCCTAAGCTTAACCTAAGATGAAGATGAATGATGATGATTGCGATAGCCATATGATTTCGGGGACCGTTTGGGCCTTAACGTTTTCCTGACATTTGTCTTACAGGTGAGGAAAAAACCCCGATAAAAACCTCACCCAGAAAAACTATCCCGACCTGGGATCGAACTCGGGCCCGTTGCGTGACAAGGCAGTACGCTACCCCGAGATCACAGCGTAGGACCTTCTAGTAATTATTGCTTTTGGGTATTACACTTATTCAAAATTTTCCTCATTTGTTATCAACTGTCCATTTACATAATATAAAATTATATTCATATTTTTTTATTGATAACGATATACACTTGTTTGTAGTTTCAAGATGAGATTTATGCAACGCGTGTTCTATAAAGTGCATTAAAACACTAAATGACGACAAAAGACGTACGAATATAGAAAATAATTTGAAACAAACGAAAGAAAAGTGACCTAAACATCCTTGTTAGCCTACTGTTGTTGTTGTGAATTACACGTTTCAAACAAAACATTGGACATCCTTAAACAACTTACGTTTTAAACAGTATCTCTATGCGTAGCGCGTGGGAAGAGGCAATGCGAGTCGATTAAAAAATAAAAATATTAACTCTATGATGCTAAATATGATGAAGTAATTCTTTTCCCAAGTTGTGGCGATGTTTTGAAGCAGCTAACTCTCTTCATGCCCGATGTTGTAGTAATATTTTTGAAGGATTGGTGTCCCAAAAAGAATTACTGGTTTAGGTTGGGTTTGATTTTCGGTAGAGCTGGAATCTCTTCTCAAGGTCGGAAGTTGGTACACTGAATAGGAAAAAAATTTAAAATCACTGAAAACTGTTTCTTGTAGAAATAATTGTAAATTTATTTATTATTTAATTTCCCAGCAGATCAAGTAAATAGAGGTGGCATTATTCTTCACCGTCAATTAAAATAAATTCTTTTCTTGTCTGAAGTCAATTACTGTTGTATTAAATATTACAATTTATCATGAGAACTCTTCTTGCTTCTATCTTTGTTGAAAGTTATACGAAGAATGACTAGGTAATTCTTTTAATAATTTTAAAGAACATTATTACATCACATGATTTTATATTTAAATTCTATTGGTTAATATAATGTTTAAATTTGATTTGTTAAATCGAAAAGTTAATTGTTTTAACATCCAATCAAAACTTAGTATACTTTTATTTTCAAATATTAAGTTAAGCAGTTGTTCTTATTACAGTTATAACAGGAAGCTATATAATTCTGACAACAATGACTTTAAACAATTTTAAAAGCATTATTTAGAAAGGCTGATATGTAATACAATTTCTTCAATTGTTACTGAGACACTTCTATTCAACAATGAACACAGTGAATTATTTAGATGTTTTTCTTTATTTAAGTTATATTTAAATATTAAATGAATTTTAAAATATAAGATTATTAACTTTAACTTCCATATTTATTATGATTTTAAAATCCTGCTCTAAATGACAGTTTCGTTGTGTTTTGTTTGCGTTTATAACATTATAAGTGATCCCACTACAGGCCTCAGGAGGCCCTTGAGGTAGTAGGAGGTTAAGGCTCCCACGTTTTCTTGACAATCAGCACTTGATGTCAGCCGGGTTGTCAGCCCTGCGTGACGGCCGCCTTTACCCCAGAACAAGCGTCTGGTACTCATTTCAGTTGGAGGCTGAGTCGACCCCAGGGCCATAGTACCGCCAGAAGGTTTGGGTCAATTTAAAAATCCTGACCCCACCGAGACTCGAACCCTCGACTTCCGGCTTGTAGCGCAGTGCCTTAACCACTACGCTACGGCGTGCCCATAGATGAGTTTATTTTTTGTTTATTCATCGACATATCCTTCCATTGACCAGACGAGCAGAGACACATCTGAAACGAAAGCAAGTTTTCACAACTGAGATTCTTAAATTTGGGCAATTCCATATGTGACTGACTGACTTTACAATACACTTTTGCTGGAAAATGCTTGCATAAATATTACAATTGGATGAAATTAGAGGTGTTATATACGTGAAGTGAAAGAGGAAAAGTGTCTGAATAAGATTGTACATAAATATACAACTTCTAATAAGTGTTACTTATTATCTATCAAAATTTTTTTGACTGACTGACATAAATGTCAACTCATCATGCGGCTTAACATGTTCATCTACATCATTCTCTGAAATGTGATCCTTAATTCAATTTTCCAAAATACCGTTGGAAGGGCATATTTCAAGTTACATTTTAAATAAAAAATAAACCTAAATCACAATTAATACCGAAGTTATAACCTATATGTGATGTGTGACTGACTGACATTATTTTGTGACTGACATCTGAATTTTATTTAGAATTTCAAAATACAAATATTACACAAATGTAATAAAATACTATGAAACTAGACAATCAGCTTCGGTAACAGAGATTAATAAAGAGCTGCAAATACTTTATCAATTCTACAAAACTTGTTAAATTTAATATTGCTGTAAAATAAATACCAATTTAAATCAATAATGTAATTAAATTAATTTTAAATTATATAAAATAACGAAATTATTAAATACTTAATAATAAAGTGCCTTCCATATTGTTAAATATATCTACTAAAATTGTATGCCTGTGTGTGTATAATAACTGATTACAATTTCGTTCGGCGCCATAGCCAAGTGGTTAAGGCAAAAATCCTTGGCGCAATGCTATGGAACTTGCGCTGGTTCGAGTCCCCATCGGGGAAGACATTTTCTCATTGAATTTCGGCCAGTATGGGACCGGTGCCCACCCAGCTACAATATGTAACGACTCTAGGTTGATAAGACCAAATATAACGGCTGGGTGACCCGACATGCTGACCACATTTTACCCCTACACTGCCTTATGATCGTCTACCTCTGTGATTAACACATGTGGACGTGAGGCCAGCAGTCGGTTGGTAGACCAAGGGCTTACTAGGCCTGTCGCGCTTGGAGTGGAGTTCATTACAGTTTATCTGAAGTAAGATTTAATATTTTTGATTTCTAGATTGAACCACTGAAATAAAAAGTTTAAGCTTACCAGAATGTATACACATTCTTAATAAGTTAGTTATTTATCCGAGTGCATGTACTTTCAAAACAAATTATCGTAAATCGCATTAGTAAGCTGAAGTTAGTAAACAGTTGCTGACGTAGGAAATTCTACTTTTAAACAACCATAAAAACATAACTCTGATGACTAACATCATAACATCGATGTATCAGATCGCTTATATAAACATTTCACCGCTAACTTGACTTGACCCATTAATAAAAATAATGTTTCCAGTCACTCATGAAGTCCCACGCTGTAACTGAATGGTTTCAATCAAGATGTCTCAATAGAGAGCATTGATTCGAGCCCCATGAGAGAATAGATGTCCTCATGGAATTTCGGCCACAATGGGATTGATGCCGGCTTAGAATCATGACGAATTTGGGCAGCTACATTATTTAGCGGTTGCGGTCGAGAAAATTAGCCATAACGGCTGGAGTATCCGACATGCTGACCACATGTCACCCTATATGTTGGTTAGACGATTGTCCACTTCTGTGATTGATATACTTGGATGTGACATTAGCAGCCAAGATCTCTCTAGGCCTATCACGCCATTCAGTTTTTTAACACACGAACTTCTGAATTTGTTGCGCTGCTTGTTTGACAGGTGCATACTCTGTAACATACAGTCCAACGCTTTCACGCGGTGTACGCAATGAGTCTGCGATAGATGCAAGATATTCAAATTGTTTTTCTAAAATGTAGCCTATTTCCTTCTTCTATATCATTTTGTGTCTGCAGTTATTTGGTTGGTTTTACAGTTCACATTACATAATTCTGCACCATTTTGTATCATCTTTCCTGAGTTTTTATATATTCGTGCCATCCTTTTTACTTGGCCAACAATCGCATCTATAGCCCCCTTTCCATGGTACGATTCAAAGAAATTCCACTTCATGTCAAAATCCAAATATGTAAGTAAGCAGTGTCACATTGCTAAATGTATAGGCCTATTTCTATTACCTACTTCCCCACTTGAAAATGTTTATCACCTCAAGTTTTGGAAGAAATCACTATAGTTAAAAAAAACACCTTTCTCTCGGAAACATCTATAGCACACTTGCTATGTGTCACATAACCTGACACTAGAACAAAGTATTTCTTCTGAACTTCTCGTCACCTTCCATCTAAACTAGACAACAGCAGTCAATATTGAGATATGCTACTTTTTTCAATCAACTGCCTGGATTTAATTTTGTTCTTTCTAGGTATAATTTTCTGAGAAATTAACAAGTTTGGCTGCTTCGTTTACTGCAACCTTTTTTCTGAATATATTAAAATGCTTCCCCTAACTGTCTTTTAGTTCAAATTGACACATAAATCCATCCATAATAATTCTACCCGATGGCAGGTCTTCCACTGCAATCATAGCATTTCCATGCTATGCTTTGCAACTTTACTAGGGAATTATAGATGTGGTAGCCTCCCGTTGCTTTCCACACCGGTGAAGGATGATGATGATAATGATTATGGTGCCAGGATGATTTTTTTGGACCGTTGGACCCTAGGCTTCCTGACATTTGTCTTATAGGTGAGGAAAACCCCCGAAAAAAACCTCACCCAGGAGCTTGTCCCGACCGGGAACCGAACCCGGGCCCGCTGCGTGACACGGCAGCACGCTACCTCGAGACCACAGCTGTGGACTGACACAAAAAAAAGGGTCAGTAATTATTTTATGTAACAGCTGAGCCGAACAGTCTACCAGATTTCCTAAACCATGTTTATGTTAATCCTCAGCGGAGTGCAGCAAGCAACTGGCTACACCTTGCGTATTAGCATATATAGGATAGAACAAAAAGTCAGTCAGTCACGGGACACTAGCGGGAAAAATAATGACTTTACAAGAAAATGTCTTCAATACGTTTTTGGTAGTTGTGTACCGATAACGTAGAATCCAAGAGGAAATTTTATTCCATCAATTATTATGTTGTGTACAGTAATTTTTATACATTTTCCTAAACTGACTGACCATAGCTTGTAGTTAACAATTATAGGACACATTTTAGGTATATAGAACAGTAGAAGGCAATTAATATTATTACATTTACGACTAGGGAGGACCAAAGTATGGTTTAACAAAAGAGTTTGTACAATAAAACTAATTAATACGACCAAATCATTAAACAAGAAATAGGTACAATTTTGCGTGTTTTTACAGGTTTGTAATATTAATAGTTCTACCATTAATATTAGATTAAAATAATACACTTTTGCAACATTATCTTATAGAATCAGAAAATTTGATCCTTAAAGTATATATTACGCCAAAAAATTCCTGCATCAATTTAAAACTTTTCACCTCGGTGTGACATTTTCATGGGAGAGCTCTATAATTACTAATGAAAATAATTATATTAAAATCCCAAATAATTACATTACCTGGAGTTTATAAATAAAAAGTTATAGATGGAACAAAAAATTAACCTGGAAATTTTCATATAATTAATAATATAGAAAATTGAGAATGGATCGGGATGAAGCATCATGCCTTGGCGCGGGGCTACGGAACGTGCGTTAGTTTGATTTACTATGAGTAATTTTTTTTCTTATGGAATTTTTTCCAGTATGGGGTTGATACCCTAGCAGCATAATGAAAAATTTTGTTAACTCTAAAATATAGCGGCTCCAGTTTGAGTAAACTAGCTGTAAATATTGTAGGATCGGTAAGCTGACCACATGTTACCCATATACCATCTAGATTATAGACTTCCTCTGAAAAAAATCATAGTTCTAAGTGGTTAGACATTTGATAGATCAAAAGTTTTGATGGGTTAAAGAACGGAAAAATTTAATAAAAATAGTACCGGTATAACATAAAATTGTGTGAAATGTTATAAAATAGAATATTTCTAATTTGAGAGTAAAATTTGTTATAATGTCAATTAACATGCCTTATATACATCATAATAACGTGCATTTAAACGTTGGTAAATGAGATATTTGAAAATGCATTTAATATTTACCTGATAGAGGAAGCGTTGTCTGTAAATCTCAGCTACACAGCTTAAACAGTTTTGAATCCAATCTGTAAAATATTAATATTTTATTAATATCAATTAAAACCGTAATTTTCTATTTCATATTGAATGACGTTAGTTGGTAACGTTACGGTCATTCGTGTTGTCAACAAGGCACATTTCTTCCAAATTTTTATGAAATCAATCTTGTTTTAATAAATGTGTTAATTGTGCTTAGGGAAATATAGACCTTATAAATGTAAATCGTTATTATATATAGTTTTGATTAAAAGAATCTGTTTAAATGATGGGTTTACTTGTCTTCACATTTAGGCACATGTTTAAAAAAGTAGGTAAATTGTATAACTGAGGAAGTTAAGTGCAAGTTGTGCAGTATTGAGAAAACAGTTTAAAAGATGAAGTTATATAAGAAAATCACAGGTAATTCAAAATGATAACTACGGGTGATGCGTTAACTAGAAAAAATATGAATACTATTACATACTCATTTTTTTTTCAAGAGAAAAAAATCACTTACATCCCTTTGTTTATAATCGCCTCAATTAAAAGACCATTTTTAGTGACGGAAAAGTGACTTTCATGGATTTTTGCTTGTACCCTTCATTTAAACATGATAACTTATGTAATTGAATATTTACCTGACAGAGGAAGGTCTATACATACATTTCCACGGTACATACAGATGGATGAAACACTTCTGGATTCAGTCTGTCAAATGTTAATGTATTTTAAAATTTAATTTGTAAAAATATTTTCAATTTTTTCATTAAGTGACGTTGCGTTACAGTTATTACATCAACATTATTGTTATCGCTTAGTAAAAAAGGATATTTTTACAATATTTTTTTGCACGATAATGCGTTCTGTCGTACTTACAGGAATGGCGACCATGACTGAAAGTTCAGTTTCCTATATTTAGGGGTTGCCAAACTATAGACCAAATAACTAAATAATTATACTGTAATATAACAAATTACCTACCAAGGGCGGAAAGTAAAACCACTGCCCTCTATGTATACTACGTACAATGTATATACAAAAAAATATATCCAAAAGGTAGTATTAATATACATTATACCAAACAAATCTTCTTCTTATTCTTCGGCTTTCCCCCACTTATAGGTTTGCCGTCTTCAGTTTCCATTTATCTCTATCATTCCAATCTCCCTCTTCCTAATTCCGATCATTCATTATAGTTCTGACGTAGATTTTCCATTTCCATCTTGTTCTGCCACGTTTATTTCTTCCAGGGGTTACCATTGGTAAATATTTTTTGGCCATCTTTCATTTTCCATTCTTTGTACATGGCCATACCATTTAAGTGTTAGATTTTCAATCCTCTTAACAACAGATGTGGCGACATTCAATTCTCTCCAAAGGAATTAATTTCTTATTTTATCCTGTATTGTTTTTTGGAGGCTACTTCTAAAATAATCAAATTCAACTGTTCTAATTTTGTTGTTTTGTAATTCCGTCAAAAACCAACGAAACAAATCACTGCATTTTAAATGAACTGAGATTTGTTTGAAACAATATAAAACAATACATTTACACTTGCCGACATTTTGCCCCTGGTTGGTGTCACGGCCTGCTGTAGTCTCAACTAAATTATTTTCGGCATTTACCAAATATACATTGGTCAGACTGCTAACGCCATTCAATTGTTTATAATAAACGTAAATATTCCCAACAAAGATGTTAATATTTTACTATTATTTATAATTTTGAAAACACCATCCTGCAAACAAACAAAAAAATTACAACACATGTTTGTGAAGTGTTTTGCAGAATGTCGGAAATTTAAGCCCAGCAATACCAAACCAGACCTTATACTACTTTATGACCACCACTTTAAACAGTATATATAAGCAATTTTTTGAACACATTTTAAAATATTTGTTTTAAAATTAAATACTATAGAATCTCATGCTTATTTATGTAATATTTAACTTAGTTTTGCATTTTGTTTTCACTAATCACATTATATATTTAGGCTGATATAGTAGTCTGTGTCTTAATGTAAGCAGAACATTTGTACAAATTCATTATTGATAATTGTAGAAACAATAATTTAATTGATGGTAGTGTGTAAGTGTAACTCATCGCTCTCCTCAGAACTTTGTCCACATTTTGAACAAATCACTGTTTTCTTGCTATGCCTCCCATACGTATACCTGTGACAATGCCACAAATTTCTATTGTTTTACTATTTTTGTTGTATTTTTCTTTCTTACACCTGAACTTTGAATGGACACCTTCCACGGAATAATCATAGCATTTCATCAACTACAGTATGAATTCCAGCAGAAAAAAACATGTTGGCAAAGTTTGGTTCATTGTTTCAAATACCTGTCTTATTGTTGCAATCTTAGCTTGTTCCCTGCATTCATTTCGGGTTTATCTATCATCAAATCTAATTATTTTAGTTAGTTTCAGAAATCTGGTCCTACTAATACTTGCAGTATATATGAATCTGCCAGAAATATTAGACCAGAGATCTGAAATATAGATGCGACTGTCACCTTCAAGTTCCATATAGATTAGCTATAAACATATATTTGTTGTTGGTATATTTATTCTTGCTGCTTCTTCATTTGTGTGTTTTATGTTGATGCTTACAACTTCTGTGTAAAGAATTTGCCAGATGATTTTCTAATGATTTTCACTTTACCTTCCCTTTCTTTTACAACATTTTGTGCTACACGTCTTGTAGGCCGAGGAGGCTTTGATGTGAAAATTCTTCCACTAGCTGTAACATATCTGGCACTGACGTCACACTATTATTATGATCCTCCTCATCATCGTCAGAAGGCAATAAAATTATTTCATCAACTTGGTCGCCACAATATTTTCATCTTCTGTTTCACTCACTTCCTCATCACTATCATCAAATTCAAAATCTGATACTATTTCATTATCACATATATTCATAATTTCTTTGTCAGTCAAAGGACGTCGAGGCATTTTGAAATAATTTTGTTACTCACATGTGTGAATTACTTACTATAACTGCACAACAGACAGACTGGATACTGAGTAAGTAAAATAAATAAATAAATAAATACATAAAAATATATAAGAGAACAAACTTTCTTATCAATCAATACTGAAAGAATAAATTAAATAACCCAACAACATTGTTGGTAAAAATAAAATTAAGATATAAAACCATTATTGAAGAAGCTACGAAAAGAAATTAAAGACATGTTATGCGTCACAAGAACTACCAACGGGGGGGGGTACTTTATGACCACAATAATAGATCATTGTTTCATAAAATAACCAACAATGAAAACTTACAAACAATTACGCATTTCAATACTAGAGACAATGATTGAAAATTAACAATTAACTTCATGCTTCTAGTCAAAAAATTAAAAGATAAAATGATTAAAATTACAGGAGGTGGGCATAAAGTACCCCACCGTTGGTATTGCTGGGGTTAAAACCTTGCTATCACTCGATTTGTAATAATTTCCTCGCTTCTGTAAAGCCACTTCCCAACCTCGTATAAAAATTTACCATTGCGAAATGTATCTGCTTTTAATATAATTATTTGTTGCGCGTAGGAAAAGAGCTCCATATCGATTTAGATATCAAATTACAAGAAGTTTCCTCGTGTTTAAATAATCGTAAGCACAGTTTTATTATTTTAAACAAGTTAGGTTATGTTACAATTTCTGTTAATATGACATTGAGAATGCAATATTCACACGATTAGAGCATTTTCTTTTTTTTTTCCTTGTTCTTAGACGTGAAACCGATGTTGCTAGACTAGAGCTTATCATGCTCGCCTCTGGTTCTAAAGTTCACGGGAACAAACCCTGCCGGCGTTAATGGATTTTTTAGGACGTAAAAATCGTAAGTATATGTTCCTTCGGGAAGGACTAGAAACCAGTGTCACATGTCTGGACTTAGTGCACGTAAGATAATATCAAGCTTGTAAGAAAAGTTCTGGTTGGTCCTTTCTCCCATAGATTATAATTGCGACACTAATTAGTTTAGCTTTTAAAGAGTGTCGTTCTTATTTTTTTCCCTTCTTCTTAGACGTGAAATCGATCTTGCTAGACTAGAGCTTATCATGCTTGCTTCTGGTCTTAAAGTTCACGGGAACAAACTCTGCCGGCATTTATGGAATTAGGACCTAAAAATCGTAAGTATATGTTCCTTCGGGAAGGACTAGAAACCAGTGTCACCTGTCTGGATTTAGGGCTCGTAACATAACATCAAGCTTGTAAGAAGAGGTCATGTTGATGCTTTCTCCCCTATATTATAAATGCGACATTGATTAGTTTAGCTTTTAAAGGGTGTCGTTGATTAATAATTATGACACAACACTGATTGAACGTATTGGTTTGTTTAAACTTTACGCCCGTGTGAGAGTCGCCTTTTCTACGCCTAAAGTGTTCCTCTTGCCCGTTGATCTCTCTTCTACTATTTCTAACGCTGAAAAGTCATAATTTCTCTTCCGGCATTGATGTTATTTGATATTCTGTTCTGAATTATTACTATGTGTGCTTTCTCCAATCAAGGGGTGAGCTAATAGTAACTATGTAACTATACAATTGCTAGTTTATTTCCTGTGGACTTGGAAAACACAAATATCGACACCAGCATCGACATGGAATTCCTATTGGGTTCAAATATTTGTTATGAACTAACTAAATCACTACTTAAGTGTTTCGCGTACATATAACTCGGATAATAATTATGTTAGGTTCTATATATTTTTAGTTTAAGATATATTTTAGTGAAGTTAGAGATAGCAAGTGTCCGTGTGATGGCAATAAGATGCATTTACAGAATTTAACCTGTGTTAATTTCTTTCTTCGCATCATTCCTGTTTTTAATTATTGTCCCTATATATTTGAAATCCGCTACTTCTTCAAAATTTCAAACATTTTCATTACCTGTCAATTTTATAATGTTGGTTGGATATAGAATCATTGTACACGAAAAACGTAGTACAAGATGCCTAAGTGTTTTCAATTTATTACAATATTTTATTTATATTGTGGCATCTTTAATATCTACGATAAATTGTGCCCGAACTAAATTCTGATAGGTGGAAAAAAGGTTTATCCTAAGCCAATATCTTTCAAGCATAAAGTTCTTTAACGTGCCACAAATAAAGACAGGAGACCCTCGTCATTTGATCCTTTTGAATGTGACAATAAGCAGTGCTCTTAAGTCCCGAAGATTAACGGATCCCGGCGGTTTTGAAACAGTTCAACTATTATAAAATTTCGATCGACTGAAGGAAAAGTAGGAGATGAAATCAAGAGACAAAGAGGAAACATTTGTTCTAGTTATATTAATCTTGCAACCTAAATGTTAAATTATCTATAATCTTTGCTTAATGTCTTCTTTTTACGAGGACAAAACAGTACTTGTGAAGGTGGCTCCACGAGGAAAAGGTGGTATTAAATACTGAGAACTATACGCTTCGTTGGGTTACTTTTTGGTAAACATACTGCGTTTTTTCTATATATAGGCCTAATGTAAACAAATACATTAAAATACTCCTTTTTTCTTCCTTTATTTTCATTCGTTTTTTAATGTACACATGAAGGTATATTTCTTACCAAGTAATTTCATATAAATGTATTCTTGTACACTACATTTGGTATTATGTTGTCTGGAATATGCATTAAAAGATGTACTGGTAGTCCGACAGGTGAGAAGCAAAGTATAGCTGATCAAGTGAGAAAAAAAATATTTTGAATTAACAGCTCTGCAATAGATTCTTGTTGATAACAATCATACTGTAAGCTAATCTCACTGACACAAAGTGGCAAAACAATGCAATTCCTCATATGAAAACCGAATTTCGTTTTTTCTATGTAAGCGAGTACATATACTTAGGACAACTACTCTCCTTCCATCAGAAAGTAGAGAAGGAAATAAGCAGAAGAATAGCTCTCGCCTGGAAGGCGTTCTGGTCACTGAAATTTATACTGCTGGACAAGTCACTCAACCGGAAACTCAAAATGGAAACACTACAAACCTGTGTTCTTCCAACACTGTTATATGGCTGCCAAACTTGGAATCTTACTGCCAAACTGAAGTACACACTCCAAGTATGCCAAAGGAAAATGGAGAGGAAAATCTTAGGCATAACTCTGAAGGACAGAATCTCGAATACAACACTTCAAGCGATATCCTCAACAACTGATCCCGCACAACAAGCCATCAGGAAAAAATGGAAGTGGGGAGGCCACGTCGCAAGAATACAGGACGACAGGTGGACAATAAAAACAACCATGTGGGACCCGTACACAGGCAAGAGACAGCGCGGAAGACCAAGACGACGATGGGCTGACATCTTCAAAGAACGAGCAGGGGCGCAATGGTCCAGAGTCGCCAGATGCAGGAAAAGATGGAGAACGATGGAGAGCCAACTGTGTATTAACTAATCACAGAACAGACAGTGTATACAAACCAAGTGCTACATCCAAGTCAACTTCTCACCACGGAGTAGCTCACCGGGTGACACTCTCAAATAGAGCTTAACCCCTGTACAGGGAGGCCTTTGCCCTAAAGGGACATATCAGGCTTTATTTATTTATTTATTTATTTGCTGATTACGATATTTTGAACCAGCTGTTTCACGAGTGATCTTGTGCCATTTCACAATACTATAATTGGTGATCCAGTTTCTTTAGCTTCAATACATGTAAAAGCATATATCTGGCTGATTTAATGAATTTAATAATTCTGCAATGAAGTATACATTTTGATGTTGTGTTTATTTTACCTGGTAACATATTCTGTATCCGCGCATTTATATTTATTTGTAGCTCGTTCATACGCCCATTCTTCCTTCAGGTAGTTACTTTTTTATAAACGTAAACAGTACTTCATTAAGTTTTTCTTCCCTTCCTACCGCGTTGTAAAATTCTTCTCTTAAAATTAATTTACAGAGTGCGAATCCAGTGTATAAATACCAGTTTCAATTTCGAAAGTAATTTCGGCAAAGCTTGTGTTCTCACATCTCATGTTTCATTATTGCACGCATATTTTCTCTTAAATAAATCTTTTCAACGTGATACCATATATTAATAGACTCAAACATGTTTTTATTTTATTTATGTTAAACCTAGAATTACCTGTCCAAAACCTCCTGGCAGGAGTAATAAAACTCCTACTATATTCTTCGTCTTCTTCCGAATATCGTACAATGTTTGATCTAGCGGTTCCAGTGATTTTCTATGTGTTACTCTACCTTCAACCCATAAAATTACGCAGTATCGCAGTGCCGTTACGTAGCAGATTGGAAACTCTTGTTCGGTTAAAGTAAACCTTAATTTGAGAGCGGAATGCGCCGTTTTCCCTCCCTACAGTGGGTGCAATTTCTGATAATGCCAGAACTAATGCAATGTTTTTACACTCCAATATTTTAGCTCAAGCCAAATTAATTTGTAATGAAATGATTTACCAGTGCCCCCTGATGAATGAAAATGAAATAATGCCCGCTTCATCTGTTTACGACCCTGTGGAATAGAGTAAGCTGTATTTTAACACATCTCTCACACTACCGGAGCCAATGGGAGACTCGCGGTTACTAGAACACCACGGTTAGTTATAAGGTGAAACATATTTCCGCTACGTAAAATTAGGAATGTTATTAAAAATATATAAATGAGATGTGTCGCATAGCAATAAAAATGATGACATAGTAACTTACGTTACGGAGCAACGCCACTGAATGTGCAATTGAAAATTAACTTTGTTATTTGATATTAACGGAATATTAACATTTCATAAATTGCATTGAAAGCTGATTCTTTCATCAATTTACACTCTGAAATTTGTAGAACGAACAATGATCAAGATGAGGTGAATATTAAATACATTTAGGAACAGCATATTTAATCATGTATTAAATGCTGAAAATATATCACAAATTACACTGTACACATTTGAAAGATTATTGATAAGTCTTTATGGCAAATTGAAATATACATTTTGAAACGTTTTGTTTAATATATTTTAGATAAGATTTTATTATTGTAATTGAAATCAGTGCAATCAGTCTTGTTATTTTCAACCAATACTTAGTAAAAATAAATATAACATTTTCTATCTAAACCGAAATTTCAATCTTGACGCGCTGGCGCACTAAGAGATTCTGTTATTTCAGCAATTCAGGAGCAGACACAAATCGCTCTCCATTCGAAATAACTGTGTAACTATAGTAGTGAACCACTATAGGACTACAGAGTACAGTAGGGTTTCATCCATTAAAAAGAAATTATTATGTTTTATTGCGTGTCACATTAGCTAATGTGCTCAGTCTTGCTTTTCACATACAATTGTTAATATACATTAACATATATTTCTCTTTAATCGAGATTTGAACCTTATATCTCCAGCTACATGCACTGCCGTTCCTACTAATTCACTATTTCAAATGTCTGTGTAACACTGGTTTCCTTCTGTTGAAAAGACATTATAATGGAGTTTACTCCGTGCTAATTATAAACATTACATTTAAATTAATGTCTTGAGGTGTTTTGTTTTAATATAACAATTAATGAAATTCAAAAGAAAAATATATGCCTAAAAACAGATTAGAAACCAAGTTCTCTTGGTTTGCGAGTGGCGCACTAACAGAAGAACTTTACATCCATATACCTTACTATTCCACACATATTTATCAAGTTATTTAACAACACGTTTTCAAAATTTATCAGCTCATCACAATTTAGGAATAAGATCACAACACTCTCTTTACTTTTGATACCAAATTTTACACAATATCTATGACTAGAGCATGGAACTCACTTCCCAGTCACGTCAGGGACTGTCAATCGCTATCATTACTTAAATACAAATTAACTCATATCTTAAGTTCAACACAATGAAAATATTAAATGCATAACAACTATATAGAGCATTCCATTAATAATCATCTAGGATGCTCCTTACTTTATTTTATATCATTTTAATTTTATTATATTCTATGCTTTTGTTAGTGTTAGCTAGTATTAGATCACATCATCATTGTATTTTGTTTAGTCTGTATTGTAATAATATCTTAAAATTGTAATATGCATGTAATTTTTGTATAATTCTACTATTCGCTGGTTAAGTGGAAGAGAAGGCCTTATGACCTTAACTCTGCCAGCTGAAATAAAGCATTAATAATAATAATAATAATAATAATAATAATAATAATAATAATAATAATATAATTATTGATATTATTATTATTTATTTTATTTATTTATATAGAGAGTTTTAATATTTACACATCTTTCTGTGCCTAAAGTTTTATTTTTCTATTATTATTATTATTATTATTATTATTATTATTATTATTATTATTATTATTATTATTATTATTATTATTATTATTATTATTATTATTATTATCATTATTATCATTATTATTATTATTTTTATTATTATTATATACGGTATAAGCAATTAAATTGGTATGGGCACGTACGACGAATGCGAGAAGAAAGATTACCCAGGAAAACATTGGAATGGTGTCCACCTGGAAGAAGGAGGAGAGGAAGACCTCGAAAATCTGGATGCAGGAAATAAAGAGCAATAGGACTGGAAGACATGGATTGGATGGAGAGAGACGAGTGGAGAAGAAAAATAAAACTTTAGGCACAGATAGATATGTAAATACAATATGAACACGTTATCGTTATGGGCGACTTTAATATAAATATACTAGACACTGATAACAGACATACACAACAACTGATGGCTACGTTCCAGGCTTGTGATATGACACTCCTACCCCTACGACCTACACATCACACTCATCACTCTGAGACGTTACTTGACTTAATTGCAACTAATAATCCAGACAGAGTACTTACTCACGGGCAACTGCCAGCCCCGGGAATATCAGCACATGATATTATATTCTTAGCATATTCACTGCAGTGCCCTAAACCGACTCGAAAGACTATTACGTATAGAGACTTAAAACATATAGACAATGCAACCCTAATTGAAGAAGCTATGCAGATGCCGTGGCATTCAATATGGACGCTGCATTCTGTAGATGAAAAAGTTGAGACACTAAATGACTTTATACTACAATTATACAACAGACATGCCCCACCAAAAACTAAACTCGTGAAACGACGCCCTGCACCCTGGATGACTCTTTCAATTCGTAACTTGATGACTGATAGAGACGCAGCACATAAGAAATATAGACTCAACAAAACAGACACAAGTCTCACTCAATATAAACAGTTACGTAACAAGACAAATCAAGCTATAAGAAACGCCAAACTTACACATTTATACAACCTAACAAATACCAATACTTCAGAAATCTGGAAAAACTTGAATAGAATGGGAATTGGGAGAAAAGACACACAGGTAGACAAATTACCTGTTTCCCTGGACACACTCAATAATCACTTCACAGGTATAACTACTACTCCAAAGGATAAAGAACAAACAATAAATGAATTATCACTGACAAATCAACCCGACAGAGAACATTTCCATTTCTCATATGTTACAGACTACGACGTAAAGAAAGCCATCATGCGAATAAAAACCAAAGCAGAAGGAACGGACCGTATAAATATTACTTTACTGAATAAAATAATCGAAGCTATACTACCTACTATAACTCATATTTTTAACTCCTCACTACAAACTTCTACATATCCCTCATTGTGGAAACAAGCCCTCGTACGTCCACTGCCTAAAGTTTAAACGCCCTCAACCCCGAACGACTTTCGACCCATTAGCATTTTACCTACTCTTTCAAAAGCTCTGGAACGATTAGTCCATAAACAACTGACTGAATACCTAAATGATTACAACCTTCTAGATCAATTTCAGTCAGGCTTCAGGACAGGACACAATACAAATACTGCTCTACTAAATATTTGCGAAGACATACGCGAAGCTGCTGATAATCGAAAACTTACCATTCTTACATTACTGGACTTTAGTAAAGCATTCGACACGGTAGACTTGGACTTATTGTTGCATAAACTTAAAAACCTCTTACTCTCTGATAGTGCCACGAAATGGTTCAATTCCTACCTTCATGAGCGCCAGCAATCTGTTATAGAAAATCATACATTATGTTCTTCTTGGTCCTTCCGTAAAGCTGGGGTTCCACAGGGTTCGGTACTTGGACCTTTGCTTTTTTCAATCTACATAAATGACATATCTAACTCCCTAAAGCATTGCAAACATAATTTATTTGCAGACGACATGCAAATCTACATCCACACAGACAAATATTCACTAAATGACGCTGTTGCCAAAATTATCGAGGATCTTGACTCACTAATGACTTGGACAGTTAAATATGGACTGCAATTAAATCCTACAAAGTCACAATCAATCATTATGGGTCATCAGAGACTATTATCTACAATTAACCTAAACACAGTTTCGCATGTGTCACTAAACGGAGTTCAAATCCCTTATAGTGAGACAGTAAAAATTCTAGGAGTATTTATTGACAAAAACTTAAATTGGAATACACAAATAAACCGTACATGCAAAACAGTCTTCTCAATAATACATTCATTAAATCGTGTACGAAATTGTTTGCCATTCGCCCTTAGGAAAATGTTAGTAGAAACACTTGCAATGCCCCATTTTGATTATTGTGACACTCTTTTTACAGACTTAAATATTATTTCCACTCAAAGACTTCAACGTGTTCATAATTCTTGCGCAAGTTTTATTTGTGGTATTCGCAAATTTGACCATGTTACACCGTCCCTGGAACAATTATCGTGGTTTCGTCTAAGAGATCGTAGAACTGTCCATTCCCTATCCCTTCTCTATAAAATACTTCACACATCATCGCCTAATTATTTATCACGCCGCTTCATCAGACTATCCGACACACATAATCTTGACACTCGATCCCATCAGCACATTGTCCTTTATATCCCGCCTCATCACACTGTATATTATTCATTATCTTTTACGGTGTCACTTACCAAAACATGGAATTCCCTTCCACCCTATGTCAGAGACTGTCAAACTATAACATCCTTCAAAAACAAACTAAAGAATTATTTAATAACAAACTGACTTATACACCTCACTGATAGTATTCTTTTAGCAATATTAATATATTTAATTATTTATGTAAATATTATTAAGAATAACAAATATTTTTATTTGTTTTGTTTTAAATATTGTATAATCGTAAAATTAGTTTTCTATATCTCATTATTTTCCTGTTTTTTATATACACTAGACAGGGACAATTTAATATGTCTTGCTTGTATACATTTTATTATTAGTTTTAGTCTTAATTTTAACTAATATTAACTGGTTGTATTATAGATCGTAATATGTATATTAGATATTATCTTTTGATCAAATTTTTACTTAGTGTTTAATATTAGAGTTAATTAAGATTGTTATATTCTTATGTAATATATGTTTGTCCTGGTGAGTGGAAGAGAAGGCCACATGGCCTTAACTCCACCAGGCTAAATAAATCTTAAATCTTAAATCTTAAACGTTAAAATTCTGTATATAAATAAATAAATAATAATAATAATAACAATAATGCTTCTTTATTATTATTATTATTGTTATTATTATTATTATTATTATTATGCTACAAAGAGAGTTCAGGATTTGACACAAATCTTGTTCGTTTAGAAATTCCTGTATAACCCGATTACTGAACTTGTATACACATTACAACAGGGACGCTTCTATTACGAAGGCGTTATGATGGATTTTATTCCATGCCTTATTATACAGGTTGTTTCAGAATAACTATTACAGACTTCTGGGATTGTAGAGAGGACTATAGAGATAATGTTTTGTTGAGGAGCCCATGTCCGGAATTGTACCATTTCGATGCAAAACAAGGTTGAAAATCGAAACACAAAAGGCTGATAACGTTAGTCTTGTGTTTCAGAATAAGTATTACAGTCTTCTAGGGGTCGGAAGATCTCCTTGTACGAATTCTGGCAACAGCATAAATTATTGAAGGCCCACCAGGTCTTGTGCGGCGTGTGTATGAAAATATCTGTCGCAGGTACACTTTGTGCAAGGTCACCACGTGGAACCACACTTGTAGTACATATTCTAAAATACATGACACATGACATCAGCCCGTTGTGTTTTGATATTCAAACCTATTTTACATCGAAATGCTACATTTCGGGATATGAGTTTTTATTAAAACTTTATCTACTAAGCTCCCTCAACAAACCCCAGGTAGTCTGTAATATTATTCTCAAACACCCTGTAGATGTTACGTTGTAACTAACGTATTCAGACTTTTTACTCACGTGCAATAGCTAATACAATTAAAGATAATTTATTCTGCCTAAAAATAAATTTACATCCCGTATCTCTAGCATTACACGCTGGTGCACTAACCTGTTGTGCTACTTAGGTAATCCACGAGCAGACACAAATGGTTTTCTGTTCTACATCCTCGTGTAACCGTATCAGTCAACTTCCATTCACGTTATAATAAGTCGTTTCTATTGAGAAGATATTGTAACGTGATTTAATGCATGCAGTGTCAGATAATTATAAATATTGAAATTAATGTATTCGGGCTTGTTGTTCATATGCAATAGTTAGTACAATGTTTTGGAAACAAAATAAATCTACCTAAACCATTATCGTAACACCACATTTGCGTCTACTACTATAATGCATAAGTAGCACAATTGGTTAATGCGATAATCCGTTAAGCTGGAGATTTTCTGTTCAAATCCAGGTGTAGAAAAATTACTTTATTATTTCTTGGTATTGAGTATTAATGCGATTGCAATATGAAGTTTGTAATTACCTGACGTTACATGGCATAACGTGCTCCTAGCAGTAGCGACCCTGTTGTAATTAGCTGACGTTACATGGCATAACATGCTACTAGCAGTAGCGACCCTGTTGTAATTAGCTGTCGTTACATGGCATAACATGCTCCTAGCAGTAGAGACCCTGTTGTAATTAGTTGACGTTACACGGCATAACGTGCTCCTAGCAGTAGCGACACTATTGTAATTAGCGGAGGTTACATGGCATAACGTGCTCCTAGCAGTAGCGACCCTGTTGTAATTAGCTGATGTTACATGGCATAACGTGCTGCTAGAAGTAGCGACCCTGTTGTAATTAGCTGACGTTACATTGCATAACGTGCTGCTAGCAGTAGCGACACTGTTGTAATTAGCTGACGTTACATTGCATAACGTGCTCCTAGCAGTAGCGACACTGTTGTAATTAGCTGACGTTACATTGCATAACGTGCAGGTAGCAGTAGCGACCCTGTTGTAATTAGCTGACATTACATGGCATAACGTGCTCCTAGCAGAAGCGACCCTGTTGTAATTAGCGGACGTTGCATGGCATAACGTGCTACTAGCAGTAGCGACCCTGTTGTAATTAGCGGACGTTACATGGCATAACGTGCTACTAGCAGTAGCGACCCTGTTGTAATTAACTGCGTTACATGGCATAACGTGCTGCTAGCAGTAGCGACCCTGTTGTAATTAGCTGACATGACATGGCATAACGTGCTGCTAGCAGTAGCGACCCTGTTGTAATTAGCAGACGTTACATGGCATAAATTGCTGCTAGCAGTAGCGACCATGTTGTAATTAGTTGACGTTACATGGTATAATGTGCTCGTAGCAGTAGCGACCCAGTTGTAATTAGCTGACGTTACATGGCATAACGTGCTCCTAGCAGTAGCGACCCTGTTGTAGTTAGCTGAAGTTACATGGCATAACGTGCTGCTAGCAGTAGCGACCCTATTGTAATTACCTGACATGACATGGCATAACGTGCTCCTAGCAATAGCGACCCTGTTGTAATTAGCAGACGTTACATGGCATAACTTCCTGCTAGCAGTAGCGACCATGTTGTAATTAGTTGACGTTACATGGCATAACGTGCTCCTAGCAGTAGCGACCCAGTTGTAATTAGCGGACGTTACATGGCATTACGTGCTCCCAGCAGTAGCGACCCTGTTGTAATTAACGGACGTTACATGCCATAACGTGCTGCTAGCAGTAGCGACCCGTTGTAATTAGCTGACGTAACATGGCATAACATGCTGCTAGCAGTAGCGACCCTATTGTAGTTAGCTGACGTTACATGGCATAAAGTGCTGCTAACAATAGCAACCCTGTTATAATTAGCTGACGTTACATTGCATAAAATGCTCCTAGCAGTAGCGACCCTGTTGTAATTAGCTGACATGACATGGCATAACGGGCTGCTAGCAGTAGCGACCCTGTTTTAATTAGCTGACGTTACATGGTGTAACGTGCTCCTAGCAGTAGCGACCCTGTTGTAATTAGCTGACATGACATGGCATAACGGGCTGCTAGCAGTAGCGACCCTGTTTTAATTAGCTGACGTTACATGGTATAACGTGCTCCTAGCAGTAGCGACCCTGTTGTAATTAGCTGACGTTACATGGCATAACGTGCTACTAGCAGTAGCGACCCTGTTGTAATTAGCGGACGTTACATGGCATAACGTGCTCCTAGCAGTAGCGACCCTGTTATATTTAGCGGACGTTACATGGCATAACGTGCTCCTGGCAGTAGCGACCCTGTTGTAATTAGCTGACGTTACATGGCATAACGTGCTCCTAGCAGTAGCGATCCTGTTGTAATTAGCTGACGTTACATGGCATAACGTGCTCCTAGCAATAGCGACCCTGTTGTAATTAGCGGACGTTGCATGGCATAACGTGCTCCTAGCAGTAGCGACCCTGTTGTAATTAACGGATGTTATATGGCATAACGTGCTGCTAGCAGTAGCGACCCGTTGTAATTAGCTGACGTCACATGGCATAACATGCTCCTAGCAGTAGCGACCCTGTTGTAATTAGCTGACGTTACATGGCATAACGTGCTGCTAGCAGTAGCGACCCTGTTGTAATTAGCGGACGTTACATGGAATAACGTGCTCCTAGCAGTAGAGACCCTGTTGGAATTAGCTGACGTTACATGGCATAACGTGCTCCTAGCAGTAGCGAACCTGTTGTAATAAGCTGACGTTACATGGAATAACGTGCTCCTAGCAGTAGCGATCCTGTTGTAATTAGCTGACGTTACATGGCATAACGTGCTCCTAGCAGTAGCGACTCTGTTGTAATTAGTGGACGTTACATGGCATAACGTGCTCCTAGCAGTAGCGACCCTTTTGTAATTAGCTGACGTTACATGGCATAACGTGCTCCTAGCAGTAGCGAACCTGTTGTAATTAGCTGACGTTACATGGCAGAACTTGCTGCTAGCAGTAGTGATCCTGTTGTAATTAGCTGACGTTACATGGCATAACGTGCAGCTAGCAGTAGCGACCCTGATGTAATTAGCTGACGTTACATGGCATAACGTGCTCCCAGCAGTAGCGACCCTGTTGTAATTAGCTGACGTTACATGGCATAGCGTGCTCCTAGCAGTAGCGACCCTGTTGTAATTAGCGGACGTTACATGGCATAACGTGCTCCTAGCAGTATCGACCCTGTTATATTTAGCGGACGTTACATGGCATAACGTGCTCCTGGCAGTAGCGACCTTGTTATATTTAGTTGACGTTACATGGCATAACATGCTCCTAGCAGTAGCGACCTTGTCGTAATTAGCTGACATGTCATGGCATAACGTGCTGCTAGCAGTAGCGACCCTGTTTTAATTAGCTGACGTTACATGGTATAACGTGCTCCTAGCAGTAGCGACCCTGTTTAATTAGCTGACGTTATATGGCATAACGTGCTACTAGCAGTAGCGACCCTGTTGTAATTAGCGGACGTTACATGGCATAACGTGCTCCTAGCAGTAGCGACCCTGTTATATTTAGCGGACGTTACATGGTATAACGTGCTCCTGGCAGTAGCGACCCTGTTCTAATTAGCTGACGTTACATGGCATAACGTGCTCCTAGCAGTAGCGATCCTGTTGTAATTAGCTGACGTTACATGGCATAACGTGCTCCTAGCCAAAGCGACCCTGTTGTAATTAGCGGACGTTTCATGGCATAAAATGCTCCTAGCAGTAGCGACCCTGTTGTAATTAACGGACGTTACATGGCATAACGTGCTGCTAGCAGTAGCGACCCGTTTTAATTAGGTGACGTCACATGGCATAACATGCTCCTAGCAGTAGCGACCCTGTTGTAACTAACTTACGTTATATGGCACAACGTCCTGCTGGCAGTAGCGACCCTGCTGTAATTAGCGGACGTTACATGGCATAACGTGCTCCTAGGAGTAGCGACCCTGTTGGTATAAGCTGACGTTACTTGGCATAACGTGCTCCAAGCAGTAGCGACCCTGTTGTAATTAGCTGACGTTACATGGCATAACGTGCTCCTAGCAGTAGCGATCCTGTTGTAATTAGCTGACGTTACATGGCATAACGTGCTCCTAGCAGTAGCGACCTGTTGTAATTAGTGGACGTTACATGGTATAACATGTTCCTAGCAGTAGCGACCCTGTTGTAATTAGCTGACGTTACATGGCATAACGTGCTGCTAGCAGTAGCGAACCTGTTGTAATTAGCTGACGTTACATGGCATAACGTGCTCCTAGTAGTAGCGTACCTATTGTAATTAGCGGACGTTACATGGCATAACGTGCTCCTAGCAGTAGCGACCCTGTTGTAATTAGCTGACGTTACGTGGCATAACCTGCTGCTAACAGTAGCGACCCTTTTGTAATTGCTGACGTTACATAGCATAACGTGCTGCTAGCAGTAGCGACTCTGTTGTAATTAGCTGACGTTACATGGCATAACGTGCTGCTAGCAGTAGCGACCCTGTTGTAATTAGCTGACGCTACATGGCATAACGTGCTCCTAGCAGTAGCGACTCTGTTCTAATTGGCTGACGTTACATGGCATAACGTGCTGCTAGCAGTAGAGACCCTGTTGTAATTAGCTGACGTTACATGACGTAACGTGCTGCTAGCAGTAGCGACTCTGTTGTAATTAGCTGACGTTACTTGGCATAACGTGCTCCTAGCAGAGGCGAACCTGTTGTAATTAGCTGACGTTACATGGCATAACGTGCTCCTAGCAGTAGCGTACCTATAGTAATTCACGGACGTTACATGGCATAACGTGCTCCTAGCAGTAGCGAACCTGTTGTAATTAGCTGAAGTTACATGGTATAACGTGCTCCTAGCAGTAGCGAACATGTTGTAATTAGCTGATGTTATATGGTATAACGTGCTGCTGGCAGTAGCGACCCTGTTTAAATTAGCGGACGTTACATTGCATAACGTGCTCCTAGCAGTACCGACCAAGTTGTAATTAGCTGACGTTACAGGGCATAACGTGCTCCTAGCAGTAGCGACACTGCTGTAATTAGCGGAGGTTACATGGCATAACGTGCTGCTAGCAGTAGCGACCCTGTTGTAATTTGCTGACGTTACATTGCATTACGTGCTGCTAGCAGTAGCAACCCTGTTGTAATTAGCTGACATGACATGGCATAACGTGCTCCTAGCAGAAGCGACCCTGTTGCAATTAGCGGACGTTGCATGGCATAACGTGCTGCTAACAATAGCGACCCTGTTGTAATTAGCTGACGTTACATGGCATAACGTTCTGCTAGCAGTAGCGACCCTGTTGTAATTAGCGGACGTCACATGGCATAACGTGCTGCTAGCAGTAGCGACCCTGTTGTAATTAGCTGATGTTACATGGCATAAATTGCTGCTAGCAGTAGGGAGCCTGTTGTAATTAGCTGACGTTACATGGCATAACGTGCTCGTAGCAGTAGCTACTCTGTTGTAATTAGCTGACGTTACATGGCATAACGTGCTCCTAGCAGTAGCGACCCTGTGTAATTAGCTGACGTTACATGGCATAACGTGCCCCAGCAGTGGCGACCGCTGTGTGTAATTAGCTGACGTTTCATGGCATAACGTTCTCCTAGCAGTAGCGACCCTGTTGTAATTAGCTGACGTTACATGGCATAACGGGCTCCTAGCAGTAGCGACCCTGTTGTAATTAGCGGGCGGTTACATGCCATAACGTGCTCCCTAGCAGTAGCGACCCTGTTGTAATTAACGGACGTTACATGGCATAACGTGCTGCTAGCAGTAGCGACACGTTTGTAATTAGCTGACGTTACATGGCATAACACGCTGCTAGCTGTAGCGACCCTATTGTAGTTAGCTGACGTTACATGGCATAACGTGCTGGCTAACAATAGCAACCCTGTTGTAATTAGCTGACGTTACATGGCATAAAATGCTCCTAGCAATAGCGACCCTGTTGTTAATTAGCTGACATGACATGGCATAACGTTCTGCTAGCAGTAGCGAATCCTGTTTTAATTTAGCTGACGTTAACATGGCATAAGGTGCTCTTAGCAGTAGCGACCCTGTTGAAATTAGTTGACATTGACAAATGGTATAAACGTGCTCCTAGCAGTAGTGACCCTGTTGTAATTAGCTGACGTTAACATGGCATAACGTGCTAACTAGCAATAGCGACCCTGTTGTAATTAGCCGGACGTTACATGGCATAACGTCCCCTAGCAGTAGCGACCCCTGTTGTATTTAGCTGACGTTACATGGCCCCCATAACGCGCTGCTAGCCAGTAGCGACCCTGTTTTTTCTTGCGTACGTTACATTGTGGTTAATTTGGTAAAACGTGCTCCTGGGCAGTAGCGACCCTGTTCTCACTTAGCCTGACGTTTACATGGCATAACGTGCTCATCGCAGTAGCGATCCTGTTTGGAATTAGCTGACGTTAAGCGTTACATGCATAAGTTTCGTCTAGCAATAGCGACCCTGTTTTTGTAATTAGCGGACGTTTACATGGCATAACGCTCTCCTAGCAGTAGCGACCCTGTTTAATTAACGGACGTTACATGGCATAACGTGCTTGCTAGTCAGTGTCGACCCTGTTGTAATTAGCGGAACCGTACATTGAATAAAGTGCTCCTAGCAAAAAGCGACCCTGTTGTAATTAGCGGACGTTTTCAATGGCCGAACATGCTCCTAGCAGTAGCGACTCTTTTGTAAATATTACGGACGTTACCATGGCATAACGTGCTGCTAGCAGTAGCGACCCGTTGTAATTAGCTGACGTCACATGGCATAACATGCCTCCTAGCAGTAGCGACCCTGTTTGTAAATTAGCTTACGTTATATGGCACAACGTCCTGCTGGCAGTTAGCGACCCTGCTGTAATTAGCGGGACGTACATGGCATAACGTGCTCCTAGCAGTAGCGACCCTGTTGGTATATGCTGACGTTACTTGACTTAACGTGCCTCCAAGCCAGTAGCGACCCTGTTGTAATTAGCTGACGTTACATGGCATAACGTGCTCCTAGCAGTAGCGATCCTGTTGTAATTAGCTGACGTTACATGGCATAACGTGCTCCTAGCAGTAGCGACCTGTTGTAATTAGTGGACGTTACATGGTATAACATGTTCCTAGCAGTAGCGACCCTGTTGTAATTAGCTGACGTACATGGAACAACGTGCTGCTAGCAAGTAGCGAACCTGTTGTAATTAGCTGACGTTACATGGCATAACGTGCTTCTAGCAGTAGCGACCCTGTTGTAATTAGCTGACGCTTACGTGGCATAACCCTGCTGCTAACAGTAGCGACCCCTTTTGTAAGTGCTGACGTTACATAGCTTACGTGTGCTAGCAGTAGCGACCTCTGTGTAATTAGCTGACGTTACATGGCATAACGTGCTGCTAGCAGTAGCGACCCTGTTGTAATTAGCTGACGCTCGACATGGCCATAACCCCTCCTAGCAGTAAAGCGACTCTGTTCTAATTGGCTGACGTTACATGGCATAACGTGCTGCTAGCAGTAGCGACCCTGTTGTAATTAGCTGACGTTACATGACGTAACGTGCTGCTAGCAGTAGCGACTCTGTTGTAATTAGCTGACGTTACTTGGCATAACGAGCTCCTAGCAGTAGCGAACCTGTTGTAATTAGCTGACGTTACATGGCATAACGTGCTCCTAGCAGTAGCGTACCTATTGTAATTAGCGGACGTTACATGGCATAACGTGCTCCTAGCAGTAGCGAACCTGTTGTAATTAGCTGAAGTTACATGGTATAACGTGCTCCTAGCAGTAGCGAACCTGTTGTAATTAGCTGATGTTATATGGTATAACGTGGCTGACTGGCAGTAGCGAACCCTGTTTAAAAATTAGCGGACGTAACATATTGCATAACGTCAGGTCCTAGCAGTACCGACCCAGTTGTTGTAATTAGCTGACGTTACACGGCATAACGTGCTCTTAGCCAAGTAGCGAACACTGCTGTGTATGTAATTAGCGGAGTTACATGGCATAACGTGCTGCTAGCATAGCGACCCTGTTGTAATTTGCTGACGTTACATTGCATTACGTGCTGCTAGAGTAGTAGCAACCGTGTTGTAATTAGCTGACATGACATGGCATAAACGTGCTGCTAGCAGTAGCGATCCTGTTGTAATTAGCTGACGTTACATGGCATAACGTGCTCCTAGCAGAATCGACCCTGTTGTAATTAGTGGACGTTACATGGCATAACGTGCTGCTAGCAGTAACGACCCGTTGTAATTAAGCTGACGTCACATGGCATAACATGCTCCTAGCAGTTAGCGACCCTGTTGAAAATTAGCTTACGTTATATGCACAAACGTCCTGCTGGCAGTAGCGACCCTGCTGTAATAGCGGACGTTACATGGCATAACGTGCTCCTAGCAGTAGCGACCCTGTTGTTTATAAGCTGACGTTACTTGGCATAACGTGCTCCAAGCAGTAGCGACCCTGTTGTAATTAGCTGACGATACATGGCATAACGTGCTCCTAGCAGTAGCGATCCTGTTTGTAAATTAGCTGACGTTACACAATGGCAATAAACGTGCTCCTAGCATCTAGCGAACTGTTGTAATTAGTGGACGGTTTAACATGAGATATATTTATAACATGTTCTGCAAGTAGCGACCCTGTGTGTAATTAGCTGACGTTAAGGGCACAACGTGTGCTAGCAGAAGCGAAACCTGTTGTAATTAGCTGACGTTACATGGCATAACGTGATCCTAGCAGTAGCGTACCTATTGTATTAGCGGACGTTCCATGGCATAACGTGCTCCATCGTAGCCGACCCTGTGGTGTAATTAGCTGACCGTTACGTTGGCATAACCT